>WWET01000456.1:520242-549211 GCA_011038615.1 Limnodynastes dumerilii | reverse complement strand
TGCGTGTGTGTAAATATTGCCATATTACTTTTATTTGTATACTTGATAATCGACCTTTGTTACTTGTGTTGGCCATACTGTCAGTGTACACTTTGGATTGTAAAGTGCTCATTTCTTTCGCCTTTATTGCTGTAATTGATGGTAAATGTGTAACCAACGTGTTAGCGCAATTGCTCCTTTTTGACACCTATTAACAAAGATCAAAGCGCCTCTGTTTACCTCTTTGGGAATCTGTGCTTTGTAAAGTAGTCTGTTAAACGATGGCAAAATAAAATAATTATGCAGAAGGAAGAGGGGGAAGGGTATTAAAGGAAAAGAAACTTTTAAGGGGCTGAAAGATTAGTTTTAGACATGAATGGAAAACCACAGGAGCCAGAGCCTCTTCTAGCAGGGGATGCTGGGGGAACCGCACACAAGTTATAGGTGAGGGTCTCTGTAACTGTCACCTGACCTAACTTCCCCCATTATATTACAGCCCTCCCATTACAAAACACCCCAGCGCCAGTGTCCCATGTTAACCCCTTCGTTGCCCAGAAACCTAACTGCCAGCCCCTACAGCCAGGAAAGGGTGAAGAATGAAACCATATACTTCCCTCACAATACACAAACTTATTTCAGCTGTTTAAGGCGCTTTGATAATAATTCGCTTGTAAGAGAAACATTTGTCCCAGAATAAATAGGAAACAGCAGCCCTTCATATACAGCAATCGGGGCCCCTGAGTGAACACATTAATAGGGACTAAAGTCCCTATTAAAGATTGAGCTTAAAATATAGCAATTCAAATGTCCAGTCTCCTGTATTCGTGTGGAGGTCACTAATTACATCACACCCAGCACACGTTTTATCTGTCGTGCGAGCGTTATGCCAAATGTAGTTATCAGTCGCAAAATAACTAGTAACAGGCGCAAGTATCCCGCAGTTTGCGTCACACGGAGTTCTGCAGGTACTGTTTGGCAAAGGGAGCCCTTGGAGTTCCACAGATAACTGTTAGCGTGCTTCAGGTACAACTGAATGTTCCTTTTGTGTAAGCCCCCATGTGGTAACCTCTCAGGGGTCTACAGGTACCCCCTTAGATTTTTGAAGGTACCATTCAGCGTGCTGCAGGTACAAAGTTCTGCCGGTAGCTTTCAGAGTGTTGCAGGTACCACTGCGAGTTCTGCAGGTGGCCCTCAGCTTTTTACAGGTACTTGTTATAGTTCTTCAGGCACCACTCATAGTTCTGTAGCCCTCTCCACAGAGGTTCCACTTAGCGTGCTGCAGGTATAACTTATTGCAGTCTATGGACATTATTCATTTTTGACACATCGGTGTAATATAGGTCTGCCTGGTGTTGTTGGAGGTAATGACTGTATATAGGCGCTAGAGGGGACAAAAAGTTTCAAATGAGCTGGTCAAACATTTGTACAACTTTTCCATCGATGACAAAGGAAGCTCTCCATACAAAATCTACACTTGGAGATGAACTTGGGGGACAAAGGAAGGAGAGTCCATTGAAACTCATACTTTAGCTCTGCTCAGACAAAGCTTCAGCTAGAAGCAGCTTGGGGTGGACAAAGGAGGGCCTGCCTTTTCTATAATACAAGGAGAAAAGAGCGAGAAAGCTGCCTCACAAAAGCCTCAGAAAGGACATTATGGACTTGCAATGAGGGATGAATAATTCAATAGCCGCTGCTACTGAGTGTTTTATGGACTCTTTACTAGGGAAGAAAAAGGACACTTTTACCTACAAAATGTCTCTGGCTGTCTTCTGGTGTGCAGAAGCAGAGAAAAGAAAATTCCTCCACCATTAACCCCTCTGAATAGCACACATCACTACTGCCCATTGATGGATGGATAGATAGATAGATAGATAGATAGATAGATAGATAGATAGATAGACAGATGATAGATAGATAATAAAGAGAGAGAGAGAGAGAGAGATTTGGGATAGATAGATTTAGGATAGATAAACAGATAGATAGCTATAGATATATTTTAAAAGCCTATAAAATAAACTTTGCTTTTAAGCTTTATTTGTGTATAGAGTGTTCTTGCTGCATATGTATGTATACTGAATGTATATGATTAGTGACATAACTATTCTTAGCCCTGTGATAAAATTGTAATATAGCATGTTAATATATGCTTGTATTAATAAGGTTATGTTTAGGCATCCAGTGTCACTCCAGAGGTTGTAGAACTTTAAGTCTCAGCACACCCAGTGGCTATTAGTTGCTGGTTCACAGTGTGTGTGTGTGTGTGTGTGTATCTGTGTGTGTGTGTGTATTGATCTGTTATCTACTCCTGTATATGGTGTCCTCACAGTATGCTGCTTACCCCTGAGGGGTTCTATCAGTGCTAGGAAAGACCCACTATTCACTTCAGGGAACTGTTGATGTACAGAACGATTAGTGAACTGTGTTTAATTCTATAACGAAAGTAAAGAATATTAAATACATGTTTTGAAGTCATATAGCCGAGAAATAAGCATTGAAAGTACGGATTTCATCTGCTTCTTCATCTGATTGTTCCCATCAGGAGTTCAATGCAGGGGACAGATTTCCCCAAAGCAGATAAACCAGGCAACCTGTGTCCCCATCCTGGCTTCTGCTTTCCAGCGTGAATTGGGTCCTCTAAATATTGCTGTTGCCGCTCAGTGTGACATTTACAGCTCTGCTGAGTGTATTAAAGGGCTACCAGTTGAATGGGAGCCTCTGTTTCCCCCATGCAGAGTGGAAGTGGCCCCCAGGCGGCGTCACAATGCATGTGTCCCTGGTCAGGCGCTCGGCCCCAATAGGCCCTCTGCAAACTCTTCCCAATCTCAGAGCTCTGTAGGCAGATTAAATTGACTCCTTTCTTCCTTTCTCACTTTCATCTCGCACGATACCCGCCCTCTGTAGCCCCAGGCAAACATTCGTGAAATTTCTGCAACCTCCCCTATTTCTTTTATTTAACCCCTTTACACCAACCAGAAAGACACTAGTTGCAGATTTGGGACATGATGAAGTACTTTATTATAGCGGCTTCTCATGGAAGTCAGCCACAGGGAGGGAGGTGGGGAAATATTAATGGCAGAGTGAATAATATCCCAACTCTAGGGATGTCATATAACAGTATGTAACAGTGACAACAGGGATGTCATTGCACAGACACCATTTCTTCTTGGGATCCATCCTCTCCAGGGACAGACATTCGGGACAGTTGTGGTCATGGGATGTGGACGGTGCTGTACACATAACACGCGACTGCAACCCCTTAGCTTAAATATTTACATGCAGCCTGACAATCAGGGACTTGATCCTCAGCAGGGCGTGTGCAGGAGAGATGTCACCCTGATACTAACACATGTAAAATACAGAGATCATAGCGCCCACTACAGCCTGTGCTGGCAGTGCCCATGTGCCACACATATGCCCTGTCCTGTGCTAGCATTATAGCATATTACCCCATAGTGTGTTTTAGACTTCTTCCTAGCATCGTCTATGGCTTTCCCTATAAACATATGCAACTGGTTAGACCTGCACAGCAGCACACAGTAGTTCTGGGGTTCATTTACTATACAATATTTATTCATGTACACATTGAATACGTTGATTTTAATATAAAAAATGGCAAAGCAAAAAGCGTATATCACACTAGACAGATACTGTGCTGCAATAAAAGCAGCAGATCTATGTAATAAAGGACATGTCCCACCGATCATACTTTGTAGTTTATTGTGGTGTTGCACTCTATTATAGTTCTCCCTTGCCAGAAGTGACTGTGACAGATGATCATTCAGTGACAGTCGCATGTCGCGCTGTTGTCGCAGGGCAGTGTGACTGTAGGGACCGCTATGTAGCGCTGAAAGTAGCTGTCTGCTTCATCAGGGAGCAATCGGGCAATAAATCTCAGACATACACTACTAAGCTGCATGCAGTTGTAGTCACTACCTTGCCTGTCATATGTTAAGGGAAATACCATATGCTTTACCAGTGCATCTTCGTTAATAAACATTCATTTAAAGTACTTAGAGATCTATGTTGTTTCTGTACATTTATGGATCGATTTGCTCAATATGTCAGTTTTATGAATATAACGTCAAGCAATGGTTAGAAATGATTATCAGTTATCATTAGTGATTATTTATGTTGCTCATGCAGAGAGTAGAAGGTATTGAGCGAGCAGTGATTATAGTTCTCACATCTAAGAAATATAGCTGTCTGCACTCAGTGATGTATGGAGCTGATAACTAACAGGAGCAGCATCCAGGAGAAGACTCTAGTTACAGAACACTCTATGGGGTGTCCTTATAACACAGTTCATATTTAAATATATACCTGGAAACCTACTGTAAAACATAGTTCAGACACTCTGTTACTCTGTGTGTGAAGTGTCTACCATTCACACAATGTTGTGCAATGTTGTGTTGTATGCACTATTCAGGCTTGGGTCGTCTAGATTACATCCAGCAGGCATATGGTTAATCCTGGGTGTATATACAGCAAAGTGGACAGTAACAGGTAATTAAGTTGTTTTAATACCTCATTTTAGGAGTTGCTTTACTGCTGTTTTACAACCAGACATTAGAATGTGAATAGGATGTTTTTTAAGTAGTCTCTTTGGGCAAATATTGATTAAGTAGTTGTTTGTAGATACTTTTGTTACCTCTGAAAGAGGCACTGGCTTTGCCTCTTGTGTTATACTGCCATTGTTATTGGTTCCTAATGAGATCAAAGGATGATCACTTCAATGTATCTGACTTGGAAAATCCCATTTGACCATTAAGACCTTTTGTGTATTTTTCACTGATCACTGGGTTCTATATAACTAAACTCAGATTAATTCTACATTGACTTTAGAACTCCTGACTGAACTTCCCCCCCCCCCCCCAAAGAACTACAAGTCACTTTAAAATAATATTTAATTTGTAAAATGAGTATTATATGTTGTGTCATGATATAATTTAAATCCATCACACATATAATGTTTTAAGGTATGTAGACATAATTACTATGATAACATTTGAATTTATGTTGCACATTTGTTAAGACTGTGTTTACATGTTTTTAGTTTATCTAAAATGTGTAAGTATTTTTTTCCCCTGGTGTAGTTAAATGGTGAATAATTTGTCAAAATATTATATTAATGTATATTATGGAGATTATTGGAATTGATTCAGAAGAAGGAGCAACAACAAAATAGAGAAAGTCTTTTTTTCACGCAGGGACAGTTAGCCTTTGCTTATAGCACAGAAATCCTGAACAACTTTATTTTAAAACTGTAATTTAGATTCTAGTTTGGAAATGTCACCTTTCTCTAGGAGCATTCTAAATATGTCTCCTGAAGTTCAACAAGGTTCTGCTGAAGTGCAGATTTACTGGTTCTGATCCAGGGATTTCACCCTTTTTTCAGATGTAAGCACAGCGATTTTTCAGTTTTTAGCACTGCACAGTTTGCTCAGACATTATCTTTAGTTTCTTATATATGCTTTAGTTTCTTATATATGCTTTAGTTTCTTATATATGCTTTAGTTTCTTATATATGCTTTAGTTTCTTATATATGCTTTAGTTTCTTATATATGCTTTAGTTTCTTATATATGCTTTAGTTTCTTATATATGCTTTAGTTTCTTATATATGCTTTAGTTTCTTATATATGCTTTAGTTTCTTATATATGCTTTAGTTTCTTATATATGCTTTAGTTTCTTATATATGCTTTAGTTTCTTATATATGCTTTAGTTTCTTATATATGCTTTAGTTTCTTATATATGCTTTAGTTTCTTATATATGCTTTAGTTTCTTATATATGCTTTAGTTTCTTATATATGCTTTAGTTTCTTATATATGCTTTAGTTTCTTATATATGCTTTAGTTTCTTATATATGCTTTAGTTTCTTATATATGCTTTAGTTTCTTATATATGCTTTAGTTTCTTATATATGCTTTAGTTTCTTATATATGCTTTAGTTTCTTATATATGCTTTAGTTTCTTATATATGCTTTAGTTTCTTATATATGCTTTAGTTTCTTATATATGCTTTAGTTTCTTATATATGCTTTAGTTTCTTATATATGCTTTAGTTTCTTATATATGCTTTAGTTTCTTATATATGCTTTAGTTTCTTATATATGCTTTAGTTTCTTATATATGCTTTAGTTTCTTATATATGCTTTAGTTTCTTATATATGCTTTAGTTTCTTATATATGCTTTAGTTTCTTATATATGCTTTAGTTTCTTATATATGCTTTAGTTTCTTATATATGCTTTAGTTTCTTATATATGCTTTAGTTTCTTATATATGCTTTAGTTTCTTATATATGCTTTAGTTTCTTATATATGCTTTAGTTTCTTATATATGCTTTAGTTTCTTATATATGCTTTAGTTTCTTATATATGCTTTAGTTTCTTATATATGCTTTAGTTTCTTATATATGCTTTAGTTTCTTATATATGCTTTAGTTTCTTATATATGCTTTAGTTTCTTATATATGCTTTAGTTTCTTATATATGCTTTAGTTTCTTATATATGCTTTAGTTTCTTATATATGCTTTAGTTTCTTATATATGCTTTAGTTTCTTATATATGCTTTAGTTTCTTATATATGCTTTAGTTTCTTATATATGCTTTAGTTTCTTATATATGCTTTAGTTTCTTATATATGCTTTAGTTTCTTATATATGCTTTAGTTTCTTATATATGCTTTAGTTTCTTATATATGCTTTAGTTTCTTATATATGCTTTAGTTTCTTATATATGCTTTAGTTTCTTATATATGCTTTAGTTTCTTATATATGCTTTAGTTTCTTATATATGCTTTAGTTTCTTATATATGCTTTAGTTTCTTATATATGCTTTAGTTTCTTATATATGCTTTAGTTTCTTATATATGCTTTAGTTTCTTATATATGCTTTAGTTTCTTATATATGCTTTAGTTTCTTATATATGCTTTAGTTTCTTATATATGCTTTAGTTTCTTATATATGCTTTAGTTTCTTATATATGCTTTAGTTTCTTATATATGCTTTAGTTTCTTATATATGCTTTAGTTTCTTATATATGCTTTAGTTTCTTATATGTGCTTTAGTTTCTTATATGTGCTTTAGTTTCTTATATGTGCTTTAGTTTCTTATATGTGCTTTAGTTTCTTATATGTGCTTTAGTTTCTTATATGTGCTTTAGTTTCTTATATGTGCTTTAGTTTCTTATATGTGCTTTAGTTTCTTATGTATGCTCTAGTTTCTTATATGTGCTTTAGTTTTTTATATGTGCTTTAGTTTCTTATTTGAGCTTTAGTTTCTTATATGTGCTTTAGTTTCTTATATATGCTTTAGTTTCTTATATGTACTTTAGTTTCTTATATATGCTTTAGTTTCTTATATGTGCTTTAGTTTCCTATATGTGCTTTAGTTTCTTATATATGCTTTAGTTTCTTATATATGCTTTAGTTTCTTATATGCACTTTAGTTTCTTGTATATGCTTTAGTTTCTTATATGTGCTTTAGTTTCTTATATGTGCTTTAGTTTCTTATATGTGCTTTAGTTTCTTATATATGCTTTAGTTTCTTATATGTGCTTTAGTTTCTTATGTATGCTCTAGTTTCTTATATGTGCTTTAGTTTTTTATATGTGCTTTAGTTTCTTATTTGAGCTTTAGTTTCTTATTTGTGTTTTAGATTCTTAATTGAGCTTTAGTTTCTTATATGTGCTTTAGTTTCTTATTTGAGCTTTAGTTTCTAATATGTGCTTTAGTTTCTAATTTGAGCTTTAGTTTCTTATATGTGCTTTAGTTTCTTATTTGAGCTTTAGTTTCTTATATGTGCTTTAGGTTCTTATATGTGCTTTAGGTTCTTATATGTGCTTTTCAATTTTAAAGGGTATTTCAGCAGAAAATGCTTTTTATGAACAATTACCTTTAAATCTATGATCATTATAAAAATGTAGTATATTACAGATTTACAATACACACTAAACATATTTATATGGAGGTAAAAAAAATACCATTTGTATATAATCCAAAAGTTTATTTACGAGTGCAGCAAAAAATCATTATGGAATATTTAGAAAATTCAGAATCATCTCTGGACAGATGGTAATTATTTATAATCAGTGGCACTGTAGCAGGCTTTGCTTGGACATTAATAATTGCTATTATTACACATAGTATATGGTTAGAGGAAAAGAAAGTCATATGGGCATAAGTCATCTAATTTGCCTTCTAGACTGATTTACAAAGTAAACTGTGGTAATTAGATGGATAGTTCTAATGATCTCTTAGGAGTACTGATGTCATTCTGAATTAGTGCTAATGAGCTGGTATTGGTGGCCCTCTGCCTGTGGTAATAGAAGCCTATAAGCATGTTAAAAGCAGGATGAAATTGTTTTAGTCTACAGCAAGGTGACATCTGTGTGTGATGCATTTCACATAATACATGTCTGCACTCCAGTCGGTGACACGGGTTTGCATGCCTGGAAAGCAACACAAATGATGAAATAAAACATAAGCTTGGATATTTTTGGACAATTATGACTAAATGTCAACATTTTTAATGATCAAAATCAATATCAAAACGCAAAGCTGC
The DNA here is from genome assembly GCA_011038615.1 of Limnodynastes dumerilii. Taxonomy (NCBI): domain Eukaryota; kingdom Metazoa; phylum Chordata; class Amphibia; order Anura; family Limnodynastidae; genus Limnodynastes; species Limnodynastes dumerilii. The sequence continues at coordinate 540,665 of WWET01000456.1, read as the reverse complement.
AATGAAGCGCTCTAAACTGTGTCGCTTTCCAATCAAATTAAGAGGAACTTTTAATCATTACAATGCAAGATATTTTACAACTTTATGGGTCGCATGGAAAAATATGAAAGGTCTGTCATACAATAGTAACAGCGGCTTTCACGGCTACAATAGAGTCTTTGTAATCTGTATATTACTACTGGCTGCCAGATGGTCAATGCAAAATACATTTCTATGGTATACGCAATTTCAGTGATATGTCGCTAAAGTAAGCTTCTAGAAATTGCCCCAGTGAATGGACTGTCAATCATAGTGACAATGGCTTGGCATGACTGTGCCAACAAGTCTTCCTGGCTAAGTTGGGACACCGGAAGCATTGGCCTGACACATTGTATGATCTATCTATCTATCTATCTATCTATCTATCTATCTATCTATCTATCTATCTCCAAACTCTGAAGGTTCTATTTCCAAGAACATGCAAAGCTGCTTGTGGAGTAGGGAATGAAACAGTCACAAACATAAATATATATGAAAAGAAAAACACATGTCTTGGTCTGAAATATGCAAGCTCTGCTTTTCTTTCATTGTATTTTCCATTCTTAAAGAGAAAGAACAATGGCACTGTTAGTTGTCTGTAAACTAGACCCTGCCACTGCACCATTCCAGGCCATGAAGTGGTTACACAGAAAAATGTGCTGGATACAAACATAGCTTCTCCACAATTAAATCCCTATACCCTGATTAAAAGGAAGACATTGCTATTAACTTGCTGCGTTTGTGCAGTTTAAAGAAAATGTAGGAAAATCAGCCCTGACACAAAGCATTCATAGTGACTCAGGAATAAAAAAAATCCCCCCCCCCATAAAATTGATTATTATAATATAGATTTAAATAAGTTTCTTTAAGAACAGACCATGTTGTAAGATGAATCAGATTATACACAGCTAACAGAATGTTCCCTTATTTTGGATGTTACATTATTTTTTCCATACTTTTAAATATGTATTTTGGAGCAAACATTAAAACAATGGACTGCTTTCATCTATGTTATAATCACAGATATAGTTTAAAGATGTGTAACACACACACACACACACACACACACACACATTTAATGTGTTACCTATAGAAGAAGCTAAAATATTCAAAGGTTAAAGGTTAAATACTTTTATCCACTAAATATGTTATAAATAGACTACTAACATCTAAAAAGCCATTATCACGATGATCTCTAGATTATTACACCTTCCTTCATGAAAAAAAACAACATTTTTTTCCAGAAAATTGTTACATAACACATTCATCCGCTCACCTCTTCATTTATACTATAATAGTGAAAGACAAACATATATATATAATATATTAAGTAGGCACTTATCCTAAGACATAGATATGCTTCTGGGAAATCTTATGTAAACACAATATATTTCTCATGTCATGTGGATACATAAACTGACATTATGTCAATACAAGCCAAACCATACAATACTAAACATAAAACTGTCAAAGTTTTCATCTTGGACCAATTTTAAGGCCTACTGTGTCTTTAAATAGGGGAATAGAAATACAATTAAGCTCCAGGCTATTTGTATACTACATATGTCTGTGAAATTCTGTATCTGGGCAGGATAAAATAGGAACATCATTTGTTTAGGAAACAATTTGTTTCCTCAAATTTAGAGAATGATCAGTGATCATTTCATTCCCTGCAGCAGTGAAGTACATTCAGCTAAATATTGTTTTCCAGAGCAGACATTCAATGTGCTGCTAAGTGGCTAATTCCTGGTCTCCAGGGGGAATTCATTCTGAAGTTGTAATAAAACAGACTGAGAAACAAGATAGGTGGAACTTCTTCTAAAAATTAGAAACAGCCATAAAGGGAGAGTTAACACATGATAGGACTAGTAAGCAACCCACGTGACCTAATTCCTATTTACTATTGACAGTATGATTTCAGACACTGCTGTGCCAACCTCACAATAGTGTCTTGTACTCGGTCCAACAAAAGTGCTTATTCTCAGCCAGTGTATTCAGGACGCGTGTGTGTCACGATCACCATACCAGGCTGTATGTAGTTTCCCCAGCAGACACTGTTCTGAGTGGGGGTGGCTCATTTTGGCTACAGGAAAAAACATTTTAAATAAAGTTTTGAAATGGGATCATACATTACATACAGTATAGTTATAAAAGTGTCATTCTCTCTTTATCAGTGTAAACATTTTTTGGAAAGCACTTTATTTCTATGCTCTCAGTTTTACATAGGGTGGATTAGGGCCTGTTAGTAAAATATAGATATCTAACAACGTAATGTGGACAATTAGGTTATTTATGCGATGTAACCAGCAACAAGGGATACACAGCAGGGATTTAATTCAGCATTTTTTGTGCAGCAGGCGTGCCCACAATGGAACTGATCCAGAGCTGCGCTTTCCTCTGTTTCCTGCATACAGAAGCGCAGTGAGAATTTGCACTGTTTATTCCAAGAATGGGAGTGAGCACAGAAAGATGGGCAGACCGCTACCAACCCGTCTGTGTCTATATCATAGTTGTCGACTCTCCTGGAATGTCCGGGAGACTCACGAAATTTGGGCAGTTCTCCCGGTGTCCTGGAAGAGCCGGCAAATCACCCGTTAGGGACTTGAGGCTCGTGGTTTCCATCAAACCATGGCCTCAAGTCCTGCACCCCTGCCTGGAAAGACTAGTTTTGCTAGTGTTGCTAGGGACAGGGAGGGGCTTCAAGATGCAAATTGCGTCATCAAGCCTCACCCCATCCCTATAAAACCCTTCGAAGGGGGTAATTGATAGTCAAGGGGTGGGGCTTAATGATGCAATTTGCATACATTGCGCTATTAAGCCCCACCCCCTGTATACATCTATGGCTTCCCTCCGGGATCTCCCGGAGGGAAGCTTTTAAAAGTCGGCAACGCTGGTCTATCTGTGCGCTCTGCGCTAGTGGAACATGATATTTAAATGAGAAAAGAGGTGTGTTTATATAATTTAGATATGCGCAGTATCTGTGTAAGCTGCGCATATTTCAAATCTTACACGATGGCGGGGGATGGTTTAAATCATAAGTGCACACAGGTTTATGGGGAAATTTACATATTTACAAAACATTTTTTATGTACGCAATACAATATGTTAGAATTGAAATGTAGGAATGTTTTCATTGTTTCAAATACTTTTCTGCAGGACCGCTCCTTTATTATGCCAGAATAGCAGCAGAATCCGCTATAATGCTCTGGCATCGCTGTACGTGGGAGCTGATCCAGGGTTGCACTTACAGTTATTTATTGGGAGTAAGCACAAAGGGCTCTATTTATGTACCTTTTTGATTCTCTGTGAATGAATCTGCAGCAGGCTGGCTTATCTGCACTGCAAGCCTGGCAGCTTCCTGCACACAATTTACTAATACTCATCCATCCCTCCAGTGAGGTCCCAAGATGATCTGCGAGGTCTTTGCAGGACCTTTTATTTATACCAAGTCCTTGCATGTGCAGTGACTCCTTTGCAGGACTTTGAAATTGTGAAGTCCTGGCATGGAAAACACTGTGCGTGTGCAGTGACTTGGAAATCTGCATCAGGTGCGTCACCCGGACAGGTGAGTTTAATTCTCTCTTCTCTTTTTCTTTTCTGTTTTTCTTTTTTTCATATTTTAAATAATTTATTTATAAATCTAGTTATAAAAAAAAAATTATAATTTTTTTATTATTATTTTACATACATACATTGGGGTAGATCCTGAACTACGTGTGTGCGTACGTATTTTAGCGGTGCGTATTTTTGTACACGTAAGGTCAATACGTATTTTCACAAATTACGCGACCCAAACCCTACCTTAACTTTTCCTAACGTAACAGCACACGTCAGCTAACGGGCGTACAGACTACGCGAACGTACGCAGCTTAGCACGCCCATACTGTACACTTTAAATACCACCCCCCGCCTACTTCACGTAAAACGCACGTATTGGTCACTAACGTAAATTTGACACGCCCACACGTAAGTTTTTACGTGAGACATACGTGAATTACCCATACGTTTGAAAATACGCTACGTGAATGTGCGTATTTTCTGCGGTGCGCATGCGCAGTGCGTACAAATCTGTGAATTTACGTCTCCGCCATACGTAAATTCGCGGAAATGCGTAGTTCAGGATCTGCCCCATTATTATTATTATTCAGTCTTCAGTTCCTGCCCCTATTTGAGCTACATACTAAGGCCCCTAACACATTTATACATACTTTTACACAAACGCTAGGGTTAATTTAGTCCACAGACAATTAACCTACCTACCAGCATGTTTTTGGCATGTGGGAGAAAACCAGAACACCCAGTGGAGACCCACACAGACACGGGGAGAACAATCAAAATCCACACAGATAAGGCCTAGTCCAGGAATCGCACTCACAACCTTAGCACTGTGAGGCACAAGTGCTACACATTGAGCCACCACATACATAGGGGGGAGGAATATAGGGAGATCACTGGAATAACAGCTATAAAGCCATCCTGAGATGGCGGTATTTTACTCGGAGTGTAAAACTTTGTTCTGGCATTTAATAAATATATAACGGAGATCACCGATTTATACATAGATCGCCATGGAAACTTCTAAATATGAAAAACCTCATTTTCATGCGATTGCCCATTTTTACATGAAAATAGGCATTATCACATGAAAAAGAAATGAGTAAATAGTGCCCAGAGTGTGCACAATGGAAGCAACAACAAATATCTGATCAGTCTGTCTTTGCTACTGTGTGTTCTGCACTAGTGGAATGGGGTGTTCTGCTATATTTAAATGAGAATGTGGGCAGTTTACTGCTGCTGCAAGCACAAGCCAGAGGAGATTTTCCTTCATGAAATATAACACACTCTAATAGCACTCTGTACACAACAAACTAAGTGTCACGTTTAAAATAAAAAAAGGCTTAAAAACACACTCTGCATACACTATATTCTGTTCAGACACTTTGTAAAGTACAGATATTAATTTTAATGGTTTATGTTTTGCTTAAACAAAATAAAAAATAAATGAATAAACAAACCTGTATACTGCTGCATTACACCAGTCAGTCTATCTGCCAGAACACAACTGGTTCAATATTTCAAAAGCATGTTCATTCTCAGTGCTATCTATCCATAGTTGCCAATGTCAGAACTCTGACTAGGTCTCATACATCTCATCACAACAAAGGATCCGGTCCTTGCAGTAGTACCTATCCAGAGTTGCTACTGACAGAAGTCTTGAAATTCAATAAATAAAAACTAAAAGATCATGCGCTAAAAGGTATGAGCAGCAAAAGTATCTGAGGTGAAGGGGTCTACCACCCCTATATGTAATAGTCTAAAATAGATAGGATGCCTCTGGCACCTTTGTGCTATACCATAATAATCTTAAAATTACAACAGTAATAAATAATCTTAAAACAATCAGCAAATAATATGTAAAATGGATAATATAAGTTCTCCTATAATACACATAAAAACCTCAGATGGCAGGCAGCTTATAGACTGGAGCAACTAAAAGTTCAATCCCATGTAGTTATTCAGCAGTCACTTGGAAAAGAACAAAAGAAAAGCATCTAGTGTAATATGTTTAAAACAATTGATTTCTACACATCTACAATAAAAACCATAAAAGTACACTAACACTGCCACCTCGGCAAAATCCTGGGTTTTTCGACCCGGGTTATTGCCGGGATACATATCAGTCCAGCTCCTAAGACCCTGTTCACACACTACTTATCACACTGAACAGGCCTGACCCGGGACTCTTTGGGCTCTATACTGCTATACTATTCTTTACTCTATATTCTATACTCTATATTCTGTTCTATACTCTATACTATTTACAAATACTCACCCCTCCTGCAAGGTCCCGCGATGCATGAATGAAGTCCTGCATGCGCAGAGATTACATTGCAGGACTTAGAAAATTTAAAGTCCCAATATGAAAAACACTGTGCACATCGGGTCTGAAATCTTTAGAATCGGACGTGTCTCCTGGACAGGTGAGTTTTTCTTTTTTGTTATTTTTTTTTTACAGTTTTTAGTGTTTTTAATGTATTTGTTTATTTTTTTTCCTTTAAATATAAAAAGGGGGGATATGGAGAGATCGCTGGTATGAAGGCACTAACGCCATCCTGGGATGCGTTATTTTATCCCTTGGAACGGAATGATAATCTCCGCTCCGAGGGTTTGTAAATTGTATGAAGTGTCGGCCCGCATTAAGAACAACGGGCCGGCGAAGACAACTGATGTGTAAGGCCATCGTCATGGTAACAGAAGTTTTCTATGGCGCTGGCATTGTTGTAAATGGTAAGTGGTTCATTTTTAGGTGATAATGTCCGTTTTACAGTGAAAACAGGCAGTATCACCTAAATATAGACCCCTTAGCCTTTATGTTTTTTAGTGTACTTTTATGGTTTTTATTGTAGATGTGTAGAAATCAATTGTTTTAAACATATTACACTAGATGCTTTTCTTTTGTTCTTTTCCAAGTGACTGCTGAATAACTACATTGGATTGAACTTTTAGTTGCTCCAGTCTATAAGCTGCCTGCCATCTGAGGTTTTATGTGTATAATAGGAGAACTTGTATTATCCATTTTACATATTAATTGCTGATTGTTTTAAGATTATTTATTACTGTTGTAATTTTAAGATTATTATGGTATAGCACAAAGGTGCCAGAGGCATCCTATCTATTTTAGAAGTCTTAAAATGGCGGACATAACTTGTGCATGCATCTGCTAAATCTAACCTATGGATTGCTTTAGTCATATAAAGTTTATCTTCTAAAATAAAAGTCGTTTTAGCCACATTGCCCTAATTCAGCCATAGACAACCCATGGCACACAGATATTGTGAAACATCAGCTCCCAGCATGCTTCGACAGCACCTGCATAGCTGATACCAAGTACGGTATGATGGGAGTTGTAGTTTCATATCACCTGAAGTGCTGTCTATGTCTTTCCTAAATGAATCCCGAAGTGAGAGAAGTGAAAGAACATACATTTTATTTTTCTATATGTGCCACTAAAAAGGTTGCTGATTGCATAGATATCTGCAATCTTCCTTTGTAAATGTGAATGAGATATCATTTGCTTCATATTACATTTCTGAAGACTAAAATCTATTTGCTATTTACATACATACATATTGGGATATTGGAACGGATCCTAATTTAATAGTAACAAGCAAGTGGAGCTCCGGCTTTGGAGGCCGCTTTAGGGTCAGTGTTCGATCCTAATTATCATAAGTGTGATAGAACACTCCCACAATGCGGACATGCTTTAAGCATGCAACCCCATCTGGCCCTGCTATTGGAGAAACTTCCTGGACATTGAACTCCGGATCTTGAGAACATCGAGAATGGGCCGTTTTACACACGATGCATATAGAAAACAGTCACTGCTGTTAAATCAGGATCTAATCCTTCATCGTCAATTTATACCTAATAGGCTGCCAATCTTGGCATATATGACACCTTTACTTGCTCCATGTTTACATCATGTTTACAGATAATTCCAACAGAATAGTAAGACTTGCACAAAGCAGGGCATGATAATATTTATGTAAGTATTTCCTACCCCAAACAATATGTATATAACTATGGCCATTGTTATTCAAAGTATTAATGGACATTTACATTTCTTTGTGATTCTGTCCTATTATGTTTGGATGTGACTAAACCTGTCTGGTAATCCAAGAGCATTCTTTGCTACCAAAAAAAGAAAATCAGATTATTTGCTAGCCCGGCTTAGCCAGCATTCCTTTCTGGATGTAACTGCACATGACCTTCCCAAGCCAGGAAATTGTCTGCTAGTGTGAAGGCAACAGTCAAGATCAAATATTAGGTGATGATTCCATATAAAGTTATATATATCAGACATTTGACATAAACAGTTGGAAAGTATGGTAAAATAATGTAAATATTAATGATGGTAGATGGAGAATATAAAAGCGCATGGGGAAATTGTGGGGGAGTAAGCAGGAGGTATAGGAAGGCCGAGGTGAGCACATGCAGGCTGATTTGCACTTATTAAATAACAAGTCTGTTTCTTTATCTTTTCATCTGTTTCTTTATCTGTTTCAGTTAATAAAAATTAGCAACAATAACAGCTTCAGTTTAGAAACCTCTCATACTCTGAAGGATTTGCTTTCACAATGGACATGAATACTGTTCAGAAATACAAACAGTCAAAGGATAACTTTAGGTCTGAAAGGGAAACCTGGAGTGGCTAATTGAATAAGCCTGGGTCCCCTTAATATGTCATGGTGAGTGCAGTCAACGTATCATAATTAGGCTTACAGAGAGCCATTCCAACAATCTGCTTCCATTCTCCTGATCCATTGTCCACAGTTCGGCAAATAGCCAGAGGACAAAGGGGATTCAAGTGCTGACAAAACATGAAAGAGCAAAAAGATTTAGCTGCTTTTATCAAAGAAACTGAGAGGGACTTTGTTTGTGTAAATAACGCCGAGTAACTGGACGGCCTTGTATTTAAGCAATGCTGTTTTCATTACAATTAATTCTTGACATGCTGGAAGAGGTCCAAAGGATGGAGTTTTACCATAACTTTCATTTGCAAATTAAAAACAGTTGGCCAAATGAAAACCTGTATTAAGAAACTTAACCCTTTATTTGTCAGGTTGTAGAAACCTTATACGTACAATCCAGCTACTCAAGATCTGCAGCGGAAACATATACTAGAAACAGAAGACGACTAGCGGTAGAATGATCCTCTATAGCGTGACCATGGTTTACACCTTCTAAATAAATATACACTGATAAGGAAGCAAGATTGTTATCTTAGGTTTGTTTACAGGTGACATCACTGAAACATAGGACTGTACATGTGAGAGGCTAGTCTAGTTTACGCTAAATATAAAATCAGGGGTTACACATTATATACAAAGCACACTAAAATCTGGTGTTACATGGTTTCATTTGTAGGATATCATCAATGTAACATTTCACAAAAAGTATAAACCTAAAATAATTTATAATGTAACAATTGGTAACATTTGACATTTGAGTGATTGTTGAAGTACCATTATTACATGGTTTCCAAGTTTTGAGCCTAAAGCAGGGTACATACTTTACATTTAAAATTGGGAAATTGGGGAAAAGCTTTCCTAGCATTCAGCTACCATGTGACCCAATTGCAGAGTGGACAGATCTTACCCCTTATGTCAAAGTCAGATGATCTATTCTTTCAATCAGAGAGTCACACAAAGAAACCCCAGGTGGGACAAAGTTACACTCTCAAGCTTCAGCTGTCAGTAAATACATTGATCCATCCATTTCTCTCTAGAGCTCATATGAATTCCAAATGGTTGCCAACATGGTTAAACTTTTGTGGACTGAAGCATGCTAATGGCTGGATGGAACATATATATATATTTATCATTAATCACAACAATAGTATATTTTGTTGGATAGCTATATGGTTTGAGTCTTTGGGCCTGATCTAGACTTACGCTCGGGTGCATTTTTATGATGGGCGTAAGCTTAAAAACGACCATTTGTACTTACTGCGCATGCGGGGGGCAGATGTTACGCTCATGTGATGCTACGAAAGTCTGAGCGTATGGGCCTTGAGCGTATCAGCTTCATGACAATGCTCGAGGGGACGTGCCTGCTATACGAAACCCGGAAATAAGCACCGAGGGTGGAGTGAGGCATTTAAATTGTACAGTATTGGCGTGCTAAGCGTCGTGCCTACGCAATGAGCATATGGACGCCCGCGGTTACGAAACAGAAAAGTTAGGGTAGGGTTTGCTGGGCATAAGAAGGCTAAACTAAGTAAGACCAAGGAGTGCCTATGGGAGTGCATCGTAGGTACACTGGCGTAAATACGCTACGCACATGAGCGTTTCATGGGTGTAGGTCTGGATCAGGCCCTTCATCTTCAAAAGCCAGGTCATTCAATGGATGGTACTCAATGGTGAAGACAAGAGAAAATGGTGGAAATAGGGATAACAAACCTACCGTTACAGTAAATAGTTTTCCTCCTTCCAGTGAGAGATTATATGATAATAAATGCAATAATTCCTAAAACAATGCAATAATAAGATATATACATTTACATGTTTACAGAAAGACATTTAATCCTATGTAAAACCCATATTATTCACATGCAAATTCCAGTTTAAGCATCTGCGTGATTTGTGATTGGTGTTTTATAGCAACTCTAAGGTTTCGGCATACAAAGGGAAAACCTTCAGTCTGAGTTGCCTTTCACTTCTTTCCAAACAGACTATTGAATCCAGGACGTTGTGCATTTTTATGACTGTTTAATGTAGTCCCTAAGTCAAATAAGCATTATGGTGCTGAATAAAACAAGTCTGTGTTTTTATAGCCGCTGCTCAGAAATTGGCGGTGGCAGATTAGCGCTGTGCATCTCCTAAGCAAAAATTCAATTCTACTTCTAAGGTTTTACTTTTTATTTTCATTTGAAACTCCTGCTAGTTGCTATAAAACTGTCCAGCAATCTTTCAATGTTGCAAAAACATTTATTTACTAGACATTCAGTCCAGATCAAACAGACACAAAGAAAAGGGACAGCGTTTTAGACTCAATAGAGTCTTTTGCATCTGATAAAAGCCTATTCAACCAGAAAACTTGTCCTTTTTGTTCATGCAAGCTCTGAGGTTGAGTGAATCAATAGTTTTTGCAGCACTCCTTCAGCTGAGAACTTGGGTAGGTATGTGCCCCTATTTTTGTTATTGAATGCAGAAGAGAATGGTTCTCATCCTACTTCTCAAAATAAAATGAAATGTGTCATTTACACTTCTCTACCTCATTGGACTCCACATATTATCCATTGTTGCAACGTTTTTATGATAAAGTGGTTAAACCTATAGAACCCTTTATATTAATAGGAAACTGCAATGATTTTTGAAGTTTATCATTCCTGTCCCAGTGGAGAGTAGAATTTAATTTCCTTGTCATCATACATCTCAGGATGAGTATTTAGAGGCTATTGGAACGTTGTTTGAACCATTGGGAGGATATATTAGCATTCATGTTCAAGCTTCTCATTCACATGGGTAACAGTTGCTATTTTTCAATGACCAAGTACTTACAAAATTGTAGGCTCTCCCCAGGGACAGAAGTAGACATTGCCCGACCCCATAGCAAGGCTGTCAGCAGATGTCTGGCTAGGGGGTAAGACTCCCAGTTGCCCCTGATGGAAACATGTGTAGTGTGGCCGCTGCATGAGTAGTTACACCACAGGTTCTTCTATAACAGACAATGGTGTAATCAAGAACAAGGGACCAGATTTATATCTATGTACTGCAGCAGATTTTAGAATGCTACGTATGGATATTGTACAGTAAGTCCTCATGTACAATGCAGTATTCCACACGGAATACTTAAGGTAAAGTCCTGTAGGGGGATCCCCAATCCACATGTGGGAGAGCGGAGGGGGGGGGGGGGACCCTGCTCTCCTACATGCAGGGTTGTGGATCACCAATTCCTTACGCTAGCCTCTGCAGTGGAGGATAACATATGGAATTAGACCCTATCTGTGAACACGGTCCAAGATCACTCTGTAGTGTTGAAATTAATTAGTGCAGCAATAATCTGTTGGGTAACATACTTTTCCGTCATCTAGATTTTTCTAGACTTTTCAGTCATTGGCAAATCTGTGGTTTTCCAGGTACTGGGAATCCCAGCATCCTTTGTGAGTTTTTAGATATACATAATATTCTCTGACCTGTAGAGCCACAGCGACCAATACTACAGTAGATACTTCTAATTCAATTGTTCTCGTATAGAGATATCAGTATGGCTCGCTGTAGCTTCATCACAATAAAGCTGTAGCAATCCATATCGGTATCTCTAAATGAGAACAATTCCTCTTTTCAGCATAATTGCAGCTTTGCTGGAGACTTTCAAATTGACTTTAGTAGCAATTATTATTTAAGAACAAAAATTACAAGGAGTGGTTATTTAAGGTAAAAAGAAATGAATTAACTTATCTATTGACTGCTCCAACCTGGTATTATAAATAAACAATAATCATATTCTCTACACAGTATCAGCTTTCAGCCAGCTAAGAAGCAACCTTGTAAAATGAACTTATTCCTAGTGCCAGATTTACTAAATTGCGGGTTTGGAAAAGTGGAGATGTTGCCCATAACAACCAATCTTATTTTAGCAGATGTTCTCTAGTATGTAAAAAGAAAGTGAGAGCTATATTCTGATTGGTTGCTATAGGCAACATCTCCACTTTTCCAAGCCCGCAGCTTAGTAAATCTGGCCCCTAAAGAAAGATGAATCATTCAGAAAACAATGAGAGTTTGTTAGTGAAATGTATAATGAACATAATGAAGTGTAACCATTGAAGAAAAAAGCATCAAGCTTCCTAGAATCCTTAGGGCTTGTTGGGTGTTACAGAACTCTTTCATAATCCAAAAAGTGCAAAAAATTGTTTTGTAATTATGCAAAACAAGGGGAATTAATTTCTTATTCATTAACCGGTTTTTATATTGCGCTATCAGATTATGTAGCACTTTACATAGAATATTTCACATTCAGTCCCTTGCTCCACTAGAGCTACATCCAAAGCCTGCATGTAAGAGAAGAATACCACGGGAGTGCACTTTCCTCTTCCATGCAGAGTTTCAGGCCTTTGTACGTACGGAACATCTGCGGATGTCTGGATACAGTCCATGAACTGATATACAAAACCTGGTTATACTGCAATTAGTTTTCCCTTAAATAAATGGTCCTATCCTTTACTGTCACAATAGTTCAGCTTAGAACAAACAATGGTTCAAACAGGACAGGGTTCACACAAAGCTATGCAGATATAGAAGCTTAAATATATTTTGTCATTCCTATTTTGCTGGATAGTTTCTGCTGCTAAGGACAGTTATTTACCTTTACATGTTATATTTACTTTTACATTACCTCACAGACGTAAAAAAAGAAGTCCAATTAATTCATTGGGAAAACATACTAATATATTTCAGCAAAATTTTACTGTGAAAAAATTATTCTAATTCATAGAAAATCATGAAATATAGAGAAGTGGAAATGAATGCATTCATTCACTTACACATTAGTAAGAGAATGTAATCTTTTATTTTAGTCTTCTTATTGTTGCTGGAGACGTGACATATTTTAATTACAAAAGTGACCTTTTCAAATGCCAGGCTTAATGTGGATTTCATGGCACAGAACACACTGCTGCAGTGTCTGACCGCATTTTGTATATATAACGATACCACGTATTAAGTACAAATTAATATTTTTTGTCGACATGAGACATTAATTCATTGCCACCTTGTTATAACCTGCTAACTATGCCAAAGCTCTTTATGGCTCCAGCTACACACCAAGGGCACACAATAAATAATAGAGCTTTAACGCAGGCCAAATAAATAAATATCTTATTTGTATTAATAATAATACAATAAAAAACATATAAAGAATAAAGATGCAGCTGTCCAGTTTCCATGCTATCCAAGGCTAGGTTATATGAGACCTGCCCCAGAATAGTTCCATCTATGGTGTAGGTCTTTCTCTTGCAATTTTAGATTGATTTAAAATATTACAGCATTGGTCACATGATCCTCTCTTCTATTAAACATATGAAAACTGAATTTGATAGTCCTACAACTAATGAACAGAAGCTGCGATATGGTATATAACTGCATATCACATTATTATGGTCACTGATTATTATAATGTTACATCCTTACATATTACCTTAGTCACCATAAAAAAAAATACAATCATTTACATTATTTGCTTATTATAGCTTTACTAATACTATTATTATAGCTTTACTAAATTATTAATATTTTGCAAAGCAATAATAATAATAATAATAATAATAATAATAAAAAATGGATTATGCTTCCTGCTTCATTGGTATCCCCCAAAGAAAAACAAAAAAGCAAAAATAAATCCCATTTAGCTATCTTACATTACAAAATACATTTAATCCTTTTATTATGTTCAGAACAAGGATTAAACAATATGAAAGGGTTTCCTATATACACATACATTTTGTAAGTTATTTCAGCTCAATTCAGACCGAGAATTTGTATAAAGACTTTATTTGAAAAAAAATTGAAACAATTCTATCTTCCAAAAATCAAATAATCTACTGAGAGATTTTGCTAATTCTTTTCCAAATAGATGGTAATTGAACACAAGAAAATAATATTAAAGCTATGGTAGATTAATAATCAGGTTGTGAAATGTCAAGTACTGTATTCAAACCTCTTACACTGTTCTAAATGTCCAAATACTTATTCTGGGTTTTTTTTTTTTTTTTTTTTTTTTTTTGTTGTTTGTGTTATTTTGCTCACTTAGTTCCATATTTGCTCTTGTTTGTTTGAACTAATCATCTCTTAAGTAAAAAGTTAATTTTTTTGATTCGTCCAGCCTTCAAAAGGCCCTGTCTTCAATAAAGCCTTTAACAGTGGTGGCCATTGAAGCATTAAAACGTGCTTATCTGCAAGTGAATGCAGGGGCTTTGTTTCAGTAAGGCCTCTTCTCTTTTTGCCACTCGCATTGTGACCCTTTGGTATCAATTCAAGGGCCAATTAAAGAATGCGCCCAACTTTGAAGTGGAGTATTGAGGGCGCGGAGAGGGATGAACCTGGCTCTCTGATGGACTGTGTTCATTCAACATGCCTTTTCAAGGCAGTTTTGAGAGGCTCAAAGAGAATGAGGCAGGGGAAGGTCAAGTAGAAAAAAGTGTCAAAGAAACAGCCCCTATTTGTTCTGAGTATTAGCCAAGCAAACTGCAAATAGCAACAAAATGAAACTGTTAATCGAGTAGCCAGACACAGACTTGCCAATCATCTTGTGTGAACATTAGGCATACCAAGGGTTCCTCTCTGCAGAGTTACCTAATTATCTTGGGAAAACCACGAACTGGAATGAATTGTATTGTATGCTTCTCTGCTAAGAGAAGGTGAAACACAAGTTTTATTAATGTTATAAACAACTGCAAATGCTTTGTGTGAAATTGTATTTTATTAAATTATTGCTATCTCAACTACTGACTTAGTTATCTCTTAGGGGTATATGTAATAAGCAACTTTTTGCAGTTTGCTGTTCTTAAAAAACCAAGGGCTAGATTTACTAAACTGCAAAAAGGAAACATGGAGATGTTGCCCATAGCAACCAAACAGATTCCAGCTGACGTTGTCTAGTATGCAATAGGAAATTCAGAGCTAGAATTTCATTGGTTGCTATGGGCAATATCTCCATTTCTCCTTTTCCGCAGTTTAGTCAAATCTACCCCCAAAAGTCAAAAAGGGCTGAGCTGGAATTTGAGAGTAAAAGCTAAATTAGATACAAATATAATTGTGCAAACAGAATTACAGTTGAAAAGTGATGTTTGCAAGCTCAAATCTAAATTAGGTCCAAATACAAGCTGTACAAGTATTTGTGTGTAGAAAATAAAAAACTATGCATGCAAAATGAAAAAAACAAAAGAAAAAAAATATACAATTTGCACCTCTCACATTTGTCCAGAGTCAGACTAGAACCTATTTATGTTGGATTAGCCTGTCTTACAAAAAAAAATGGCATTTTAAATACTGCTAGAAAAATGGTTAACTGCAAAGTAATAATTTCATTGTATTGCATCTTCATAAATTTTGCCTTTAACTTTCATACAAGGTTTAGATGATTGGGCATGAACACAATTTATACAAAGTAATGTAAAGTGTCCCCCCCAATAGATGTCAGGATGGAACATTTCTAAGCAAGATACCAACACTGTATATCGCAATTATAACAAGTTTACTGTTATCTAACAGCATGCATTATTATACTACAAAAGTAACATAGCACTTATATGTGGACAAATAAATAGAGACACTTTATCTTCCATTTTGTGCATTAGAGAAAGGTTTCTTTCACATAACTGAAATAAAAATCCTGTGGTTGAACCATAATACAATTAATGGCCTGAAACATTTTCCTTTGTGTCAGCTTAAATATTTATTACAGCATAGACATATGTTTTATTGTGAAGCCGTAATTCCGTGTATTTGTAGGGGACTTACTGCAAGAATAGAAAACATGAGGGTAAACAGATCGGATGTCAGGTACCCAATAGGATTTGACTTTTTGTAGAACTGGTTGTGCAAACGTTTCTGAGAAGCAGAGAATATACGCGTTGTCATTAGTGAGTAAGGCATAGATTGTACTACAAATCAAAGTGAGTGCTAAACCTGATAAGATTTATACTGCCAATATACCAAAGTAAAATAATGATAATTAAAAATGATATATTTGCCAATATAATTATCATACATTTATATATTTAAATATGATCAATGGGCTTGATCCAGACAATAATGACAGCCAATTTATGCATGCGGCATGCGGAAGTCTGGCTGTGGCACTGCGCAGATGTTACAAATCGTAATTCTGATCGTAAGTAACTTGTATGTAAATCTATACGATGGGGCATGACAGTCCTAAGCAAGCCGATTATACGCAATGTGAGTGGAGGGAGGCATTTCAATTGTACAGTATGGGCTGGGTTAGGCACTCACGTACGACAAGGTACAACCAGAGACACGCAAGGTAGAGTTCTAAACACGTAAGTCAGCTTAGTTATGTACGAGCGAGGGTACTGCCAGGGGGAGTGCATTATGCTTAGTGGTGCGTAACTTAGGTATACTTGCATATGTAAAACAATCTTAAGTCTGGAACAGGCCCAATGTCCTTAATTCCTTATATTTGTATTATAATGTGGAATCTTGTAGGTAATACTGGTCTAAATAGGAATATTTATGTTCTCTTCCAGAGACATTATTACATTATTATTACAAAGTAATAAAAGTAAAACATATTCAAGATATGGCAGACAGTCCATTGCAAGGCCAATATAACGTTCATCTGAAAAAGTAATGTTTTACAAATACACAAATGCAGTGTGTCGGCAAAGGCTTTCCTATCATGACGTGAATAAGCTCAGAATGCTAAGTCATAAGCCTACAGACAGGAAATGTGGTGTGCATAGGAAAATGGTCCTTTTTGTGTGCGTAAAAAGACTTTTGACATAAGTGAATCATTAATTACAGCATTTTTCATGCAATATAGGTTTGTCTTGTATAAAACACCACCAATAATGCTTTTAAAACATTTATAAATGTTTATGAATATTTACATAATATATTTTCCCAACATTTCTCTGGATCTATTTATCCCTTTATTTAAGTGCACTTATTTATTATTGACAATATTAAAACGTGACTCAATATGAAATGCTATTTCAGTTGACGCCATCTGCGTTTGACATGCGCAAGCATAAATAATGCATTATACTCTTGGCCTGGTATAGCAGAATTAGTTAATGTGTTATTCAATGAGAGCAAAGGAATTCTGCCAAAGGGAGGTCAGAGGTTCTTATAGCCAAGCTAAAGGGCACTGGGAGATGTATATTAAATGCATGTCAGCTTGTGGATTGAGAAAGTAAAGCAGTAGTCTATTAAAAGGGACACACCACCCTAAGATGCCTGATGACTGAGCCTAGGGTCAAAGTTTATCTTTGGGTCAGTAAAATATTCCTAGTCCAATTGTTCTACTGCTTAAGATGTCCTGAAATAGACTCTCACTGAATGAATTTCAGAACAGAAT
Source organism: Limnodynastes dumerilii (assembly GCA_011038615.1). Lineage (NCBI taxonomy): Eukaryota > Metazoa > Chordata > Amphibia > Anura > Limnodynastidae > Limnodynastes > Limnodynastes dumerilii. The sequence continues at coordinate 523,046 of WWET01000456.1, read as the reverse complement.
AGTTCATTTGAGTCATAATAGGGAAGAAAAGATAATTTAAAAAAAGACAACTTCTAAAGGTTAATGGCATTAAAGGAGTTCTAAAAAAACAACAAATAAATGGAAAAAAATCCATCAGCATATTTAAATGTATTACTAACAGAATGATTAATCACTCATCAGGAAATGATTTATATACATTGCTATGAAAATCATCAACTGTCTGGTGCCTGGCGTAAAAATATAGGAAATGAAGTTACTGCCAATATTTATAGCATAAAAGATATTTCCCAATTCACAAATCTTGGAAGGTACGTACGATCAAAGTTACGATGCTTAACATCTGCCACATGCATGCACAGTAAATACAAAAAGTCGAAATTACGCAAGGAGCTAGCATAAATACACTTTCGCACTGAGCTTAGGATCTGGCCCATTTAATTTAAAGGTGTCTGCTATATCATAGATAGCCTTTCTGAGCTAAGATGGTGGTTGTATAAACATAAAGAATTATACATAGCAACGTCACAAGCTTCGATCATCAGAAAACATAGATATGAAATGTATTATTGCTTAGGTTAGACCCAAATGTTGGCCAAATATTTACCATATGTTCATTGCCATTTAATATTTAGATATTGCTCAGGTATGATGTTGTAAATGCACACAAACTATCCACTGTATGGTTAAAAAAAAAAAGAGTATTTGAAATATGCAAACAGATGTATATCGGAAGAAAGGTGTAATACAGCAACCTATACCAGTTTCAATGATTCAAACTATATCTGATTTATTTTATATAAATAATTTAGTTTACTATCATTTATGTAATCTTTTATTAGTATTCTTTTAAAATAACATTTAACATTGACATATTTATTTAAAAGAAAATTATGAACAGAAATATGCTGCTATTTAAGCTTTAAAATAGATAAATAGTCAACACAGTATATACAGTTATATGTATGCAGAGTGTGTGTTTTAATAAAAAAAAATGTAATTAGACATTTTAATATTTGTAAGGTGTGTATGGCAGTGTTATAACTAATAGGGGTATTTAATGAATAAAAAACTCCACCCTTCACTTACACCAGCTCAGAGCAGTGCAAACTTTTAGGAACAGTATGCTGAGGGTGCTGGGTGTAAAATATCAAATACAACAACACAAAAAAATTGATTTTTTTCAAGGTAGTCTTGGTGATTATTTCCATTTTCCTACTCTTATTATTGCTCCCACTATTTGTTATTTTAATTTATTTCATGTTATTATCCATTTGGGAACTAGTTGAAAGTAGTTGTTGGCTCCCTATTTTTGCTGTTCACATTACCATGTGTGTGTTAGTGAATGTATTTTGTCACCATTTTTTGGTGTTATTGTATTTGATATTTTACACCCAGCGCCCTCAGCATACTGTTTCTTTCACATATTGATTTAATTCTATAGACTTTGTGGCAAGTGTTTAGTATACAAGATGGCTCGTTGTTGGTGTACTGCTCGTTGTTGGTGTACTGCTAGTTGATGGTGTACTGCTCGTTGTTGGTGTACTGCTCGTTGTTGGTGTACTGCTAGTTGTTGGTGTACTGCTAGTTGTTGGTGTACTGCTCGTTGTTGGTGTACTGCTAGTTGTTGGTGTACTGCGCCATCTTACTGTGTACACATAAGTTTTACTTTGCAAAACTTTAGGAGTAAGCACAGGGAATCCAGCTGCTACTGCACATGCAGTACTGAACCACACAGTTCTCATGTAAATACAGTGAAACACCGGTTGCAATCTCCGCTAAGAAAATGTGATTACTAAAAAAGGGACATCCGAAAGTTCCTTTTCAGATGTCCCTTTTTCGAATACTTACCTCTTTCTACATATTTTTAATGAATGAGTGAGTATGCCGTTCGGCATACTTCACCCATTCACATTCACAATCCGCAATATCCCTCCGCCACACCTCCGCCGCTACTCGCCGGACCAGGGACAGGTGAGTAAATTATCTGTGCGGGGTAGGGAGGGTCAGGCTGCAGCTGAGGGTGGGTTAGGGTCAGGCTGCAGGGGAGGGAGGGTTAGGTTCAGGCTGCGGGAGATGGTGGTCAGGCTGCCAGAAAGGGAGGGTTAGGGTAGTGAGAGGGAAGGGTTAGGGTAAGAATTAGGGAATGGACTGGGGGACTATTTCTTTATAACTTTTCGGAGCACATGCAATCGAACTCCCAGAATTTTCGGAATTAAGATTTTCTTTGCGGGGACCCACACCCGTGAAACACACAGGTGAACACCAGGCAGATCAGCTCCTTTGCGTCTGCCTATATCCAGTGCTATTAAACGCTGCACTTCCACTTAAAACTTGGTGTATACATGGTTTTAGATTAACTCAAGTGTATTATCTACATGTAGCAAATTGTGAACTGAACATTTTAAAAAAACTGTGTGCGTTTAAGGTTTCAAATAAAATCAGATCACTATAAATTTAGTCATGAAGGACCTGATTCAGAGATTGAAAATAAGAGAGGAAAGTTACTCCTGGGCAAAACCATGTTGATTGCAGGGGAGTCATATTTCATCTGTTGCAAACAGTATTAGTGTTGAGAGGTGGTGTGTCCTATCCCAAGTCTAAATAACAGAGTAAATGTTAAGTTGGTCAATATCTGTGTGCAGTAAACAATTCAAATTGCATATCCTTGCATGCAAAGAATACAATTAATTTGACTCCCCCGTGAAATCAACATGGTTTTGCCCAGGAGTAACTTACCTCTCTTAATTTTAAGCCCCACCTTAAGTCTGGATCAGGTTCGAAGTGTCCAACTTGTTGGACAATGTGATAAACAGAGGATGTGA
>WWET01000456.1:503413-520210 GCA_011038615.1 Limnodynastes dumerilii | reverse complement strand
GCAGGAAACAGTTAAATTCAGTGATAGATTTTATACCCACAACTGTATATTTTTTTCACAAGCCAAATTCACAAGAACATCATCTTGCTAATGACTAGGTGTAGCCTCTCTGCCAGTAGCATACTGAAGCTTTATAGATGCTAAACACTAAAGAGATATACCTACTAGTCACTGTAATATTAGCAATATACAGTTTGGCTCTTGTATAGCCTGCAATATCCTTATAATAGCAAGGGGTTAAGCAGTATTGTCATCAAGTGCATGAAACAGTTTGAGGATGCCCCGGTACTTGTTAGACGGTGTTCGGGGGCAGCTGTACGATTTGCCTTCATAGTCAAGTAATTTCTTTTAACAAAATGTTAAGCACAGATGGGGTTGTGGCTGTCAGTTCACCATTATTGTCGGTGCAGCTGTTGGGCCTCAATGCACTGTTTTATGTATTCAGACAGTTACTTAGTGGAGGCTCTCTGAATGCCTGGGCCAGCCTCTAATCGCCAAATAAAATGGCCATTTGTCTCCTCTTCCTATTGTTTTGTTTTGGTAACACATGTCACAAGCTCAATTACCCAGTTCATTAACAGCTCCCAGTGGACATGATGATGAGGGAGTCTTGATAAGGTGGCTGGTTGGGCCATATAGTGAATAATATACTCTTCCTACAACTGTAAACAAAAGTTTGGGGTGGACCTGAAATTTAATGAGCTAAAAGATTCCCTTCATTCTGGTCCCTCATCCATCCTGGTTGTGTACATTTTACAACCTGGCTAGCACACTCTAAAAAAACAACAGCAACAGCAATACAAATAAAATAAAGCAAATAATGAAATAAACAGAATACAGAACACAAAATACATTGAGAAAACCTTATATAACTTTATTAACAAGAATGACAAGAAGCGGTTTAAGTGAATAGAAATGTAATGTGATGGATAGAATTTCTGCTCTCTTGGTTTTATCATTTGTGACTGAGGTCTAAATAAATATGTTAGCTTTGATGTTTAAATTCCTTAGCGCTACTGTAGAGTTTTTCATTTTACAACTTAGATTGTGACTTTGTAAATAGTTAACAAATATCAGAAAGTCATTAACTATATGTATAACAATGCTGGATTTTCACAATTTCATGGCTTTTTGCAGTGAAATAATATTTTCACGGCTGGCGATTTCCATGAAATTTGTCGCCACCGTGAAAAGTAGACAGAACTATGGTTATTTGTGTGGACAGGATCAATGGAGCTTTCCAAGTGTACTGCGCTCATTCTCATAAAACAGAGCTCTCTAAAGACAGTCACAGCACTGTTTCACAGCCTCAAGGAAAAGGAGGAGAATTAAATGAGAATCAGGAATTACATCTCACCTCAGGGGGATTTTTTAAGGCTTTCCTTTCAGATGCAGGGGTAGCAAAATACCTTTATTAGAATTCTATCTATAGAGGATCTTGTTCTTTTGATGAATGTTTGCAAATCAGGAGGCAGAATTGGTATTTGCGTGTATGCCCAAATAAGGCCACAGGCTAGTAAATGTTAAGCTTGGCTACTTTTTAATCACTGATGCTTCTGACTGTTTATGCAAAAGTTGACTATATAATACATTTCTGTGTCTTAATATGCATACCTTATGCGCAGGTCAGTCTTGCTTTTTAAGCTGACTATTAAATCATGAAGACTGATCAGTAATGTCATATTTTATTATTCTTTGGTTATGAACTTAATTATAAATTTAAATATAAATATAAAAGTTTATTATTATTAATTAGTGAAAGGAAACTTTAGAGTTCCTATCTCAGTAACCTATTAATTAAAGGTTTTTGTTGTGTCACCCAATGCTGATAACGAAAGTAGAGATGAAAAAAACATCAACACCAACAATGACGTGGAGGGCACAGGGACGCTTGTAGATTTGAGGAATACTGGGTGGGGTTACAACTCCAGGTGCTAAATGATATAGAGTAGAGTCTCTTGGATTAACCCCTACTGTGAGCTCATTTCACATCCTCCTCTTCAGCCTCCCCCACTCCACCCAAAAAAGAAACCTTCCATTCTGCCCCCCTTCCTTTCTACTCCAGTTTTCTTTGTGTATCCTACTCCCTGCCAGGCAGGTGTCAGAGGCCTGAATGCTGGTATAGACTCTGTTAATGGATACCACAGATGGAGCGTGGAAATTGGTAGAAAAGGCCCCAGCCACAGGCCATTTCTCGGGGGCCCCGACAAAGACAAACCAAGTGAGTCAACAAAAAAACCCAAAAGACCACAAAGGCTGGGTGTCATTTACTTGGGCTGGCAAGAGGAGTAATGCCCTGTGCTGCATAAGTCCTTGCATTTGGATTCTGACACTTCATCTCTAAACATGGCTTCTGGTATAACTCTTGGAATGATATAAAATGAGCTGCAGGATATGCTGATGTGCATGTACTGTACAATAGAAATTAGAGGCTCGCTCACTGACAGTCTACCGCCTCCTGTGTCCAATTGCTCACATATTTAAGGGTATATTTTTACTATTACTAACACTCTATAATTCTTGGCAGCTAGCCCTTAAAGATTTAGGGCCTGATCCCAAATTTGAAAGGATGGTCAAACAGGTGCAAGTGTAGACCTGAGCAAAGCCAAGCTGCAATGTCAGGGGTGTAAGTAAATTTATATTTGTCCATGCAAGGAAAATACCTTGCTTTTACATATAGCATGTGAATACTGCATAACTTTATATTTCATCTCTAAATCAGAGTTGAACTAAAAAAAACGCTAATACTGTTTGCACAGTTTAAATTTGCAGCGCTTTATTTTGTAAGTTAATTTTGCAGAGCTTTACACTTGTACATATTTCGTCCTTACTCTCAAACTCTGGGTAAGCCCCTTTATATGTTTCCTGGTAAGTTGCACAGAATTTGTGTAATGCAATATTATGCATTTATTCTTATATTGTATGCTGCTATGAAATGAGATATTAAAGAGAAAACAAAATGTTTATGGTCAGTATAGTTTGGTTTAGTGTTTTCCATTTGCAACACATATATGTAATATCCCATAAAGCTATGCACACTGTCACATTCTCAATGTAACAGCAATACATTAATATTATATATCAGTGTGTCTGTCTCAAGGACAAATGACATCTAAATAATGTTATCATTAGCTCTAATCTGATACAATTCTATTGGGGCAGTTTTGAAGAATGTGTCTTCCAGACACTGGCATACATGTGTAACCATAGATAATCAAGAAATTGCAGTGTGCTGGTGAACACAGAAACAGAGAGTAGTTCCAATAGATCAATGTGCCTTTTATTAGAATGATGGAATAAATAAAGCAGGAGACAGTTTAAATTCATGTTTTACATAGAGATAATTAAGGCTGCTCTCCCCTCACCATACTTCATTTCTACATCAACACGTTTACCATTTAAGATCACAAGTAAAAAAAAAACACACACAAACACACACACGTATATATATAAATATCGTTTTATTTTAGCCCTGGAACCCCTGAATCTAAAAAGGGCAATACCCTTCAGCTGATAAAAAAAATCACTTTATGCTGCCATATTTTATATTAAATTGATGTAAGCGTTTCACCAAGCCAATTATGTCATCCTTCTTGTTATAGTTCAGTGAAGCCTAATTAACTGGATTACATTTTTTTTCTATTTTCTAAATGAAACACCATGAATTAATTCTGTAATAAAACCTTTTTCTCCAGGAACATCCATAGGTTTACATATATTTATTTGCTTTCTCACTTGCACCATACAAAATCCTGATTCCCAGTAGAATGTAAAATTTAAGACTCTTTTGGAGAGCACAGATTTAGTTAACAATGAGATCAAGGACAGAAAAGGTATCTAAGAGCAGCCTGTCTGGATTACAAAGTCCTGCTTTTTAAGGATAAGTGGCAGCATCAGCCTGGCTGTGAAGTTTAATGAAAAGAGGTTTCAGAATTAGTCTGCTTCCATACCCCATAACCACTTGTGACCCAGGCTGCAGCCCCAGGAAATATTTTCATGCGCAGTCCTACAACCCAGTGTCATAAGACATTGGTCACATGAGTTTCTATAATTGAATGCATCCCGTCAGGGCAAGAATACATAGATCTTTTATTTATTTTTTTTAAATAAAAGCAATTGTTTTCTGCCATAAAGAGTACTCAGACTTGGCTGTACAGCTATTTAAACATTAATTTAATTGCATTTTTATTAGTTACACCAAGGGAAAAATAATAAATCTTTAATAGTTCAATAGTCTATTTATTAAGCCATTTGCTATTAATGGCAATTAACAAGAAGGTTTTAACTTGGTATAAAACAGAATTTAGCTTTGATGTGCCTTAGAGTATCACAATCGATTGACAAGGAAAGGTCCCTTCTTGTGACATGCAGTCATGTGATACACATACTGATGAGGTTGGGGAAACTGAAGTATGAGTTATAGCTTTGTACAGGCCAGATTTTATCCCCAGTGTCTATTTAGCTGCATAAAGCCAGATACTATGATGTTATACACTGTCCTCTGGGCTTCACTACAAAGTTCTTGTTTGTTTTGTGTCTCCACATAAGAACAGTTCAGTTTTGACTAGAAAGAGGTTGTTATTTTCCCATGGTCTGGAAGAAACAAACTTGATAGATGACCGTCTTTTATCTTACAATATGTTCTTATCAACGTAAAGAACTTAATGGGCCTCAGAGGTGTTTGAGAAGAGGTCTGCCTGTCAACCTTCTTATAAACAATGGTTACCAGTGAAAACAATTATGTTTTGTTTGTTTGTATATATGAACATCCCTGTAATTTCTGTATGCCTGAACATAGATAAGTATAGCAGGTTTTTAATGATGTTCTCTTTTACTTTCAGCCCCCTCGTCTCCTCAGTCTGAAGAAGGTTCCGATATTGACTCTGAACCGGACCTCCCTCTAAAGAGGAAGCAGCGTAGAAGCAGGACGACATTTACCGCTGAACAACTGGAAGAACTAGAGAGGGCGTTCGAGAGAACTCACTATCCAGATATTTACACCCGCGAGGAGCTAGCTCAGAGAGCAAAGCTGACGGAGGCACGAGTACAGGTACTTAATGAACATCTTCTTATTCAGTCCAGATCATATAGAATTAGATCGTGTTCAGACAGGGACATTCCACCAATTATGAAAATGCAGACTAGAATCCTACCGTAAATCTTCATTTTGTGTCGTCATTTCATCGGCTTCTTCTACTATAACATATATTACGTTTTTAGATTGACAAATGGGGACAAGGGTTCACCAGATTACAATAGACAAGTCATAAAGGCAATCTTCTTCGTCCCTGGTCCCATCATAATCCTCAGTTCATCATATTCAGCATGTTTTATGTATATGAGTCCAAGGACAATATGGTGGCAAAAAACGTATCATGTTAGCACACACGTTGTTGTGTATCGAAATGCATTTATTTTTGTAAGTTGATGACCCTTACCAGGCAAATGCAGGAACCTTTTTGCAGCTGTTATAATGTGTCTTTAACCCTCTGACTTCACAACATTCCTTATGGCTTCCTCACATCCCTAGGGACTCATAACCTGTCACACTATTACCATGATCTACAGCCTAACAAATTCCCCTGAACATCTAACATATGGGTCTTTAACAGAGCACAGCATGAAGCGGCATATCACTGTCAGTCAGGACCACTTTGCCGCTGGAGAGGTGCACAGTACATCACATTACAACAGCAGTAACGCAGTTAAACTGGTGTGAAGGCTGAGAGTCTTTTTGATTTTCTAGTTGCCGCTTTTTATTAAAGGGACCACGGCAGCCTCGTGAGACCAGTGAATACAAGTTATTGTTTTTTTATACACCTACAAACCACCAACATTGCTTCAGTAAAAATATAGGATGCAAACCATATAAACTGTTAAATAAAAGTTTGCTGTCATTATATTTTCTGTGTACAAATAAGAGATTTGTTTTATTCCCTAAATGTCCTCAGTATCCTTCGGGAAATTCTTCATTTAGGTATCAGTCATTCATAGGTGAAAAGACATGGAATAATGTGACTGCTGAGGGAACTAAATGTATAGGATAGTATAGAAGTATGGAATATATATCATTATCTATCATGCAAATACACATGGTTTACACAATCCATCCAGTATTCAAAAAAATGCTGCTGAAGAAATGTTCTATATAATAAGTTAGCTTACATCATGACTTTATACTTACAAGTCAAATACATAAATAATATTGTTTTTACCAATATGCGATCCATAGGGTTTCCTCCTAATAACAGATTTTTCTTACATACATAAATATACTAATTGCATGAAATATACTAGGCTGATTTTGCAGTATTGTTTCGGTGTCATAGCTGGGCCTCAGTGATCATATCATGAGTCATTTTTGTGGTTAATAGATTTTCTGCAGGGGGTGAGTTTGGAGAATTTCTGAACCCTAACCCCAAAACAATCTATCCTTGCACAAGAAAGTCTGTTATCTCCACAATATGTTATATACTTCAGTCATCTTTGCACTTCACATACTAACCTTCCATTTAATGTTGATGAAGGCCCAAAGCGCACATAAAGAATTTTGGATAATGATGTAATTCCCATGTTTTTCATTTAAGAATGACAATGTTGTTTGGACTCAGTAAATGGTTCAGCAAATGGCGCAACTTAACTGGCTTACAATGATTCATCTGAGATGTCACTAGTTCTAAAGCTTGTATGTTGGTTCATTGCCACAAATGACTGCCTCCAGAGGCTGAGTAAATGCAATCATCATTCTCTTTCAGGTGTGGTTTAGCAACCGCCGTGCCAGATGGAGGAAACAAGCAGGAGCCAATCAGCTAATGGCCTTTAACCACCTGATTCCAGGGGCTTTTCCACCTGCTGGGATGCCAACTCTATCAACCTACCAGTTATCAGAATCCTCCTACCAACCTACTTCTATACCACAAGGTAAGTGCCCACACACTGCAAGAAGCCATGTGCCATTCATCTTATTTGTTACTTTCCAATCTATCTATTACCTTAATCATCATTTGACCACAAAGGGGTTAACTCCAATCCCCACTGGCTATGGGGACATTCCATGAATTCAGCTAATTAAATATTCTGTTTTGAATACTGGAAACTGTGTGACCCGCATGGCTAAGCTTATTTGACTGTACAAATATCTCTTTATAAGTAAAAGAAGAAATAAATAACTTTTCCCCCCTCTTTTTCCAGCTGTGTCTGATCCAAGCAGCACGGTTCACAGGCCCCAACCTCTCCCTCCGAGCAGTGTTCACCAAAGTAGCCTTCCTTCCAACCCTGAGAACAGCTCGGCCTACTGCCTGCCCAGCGGCCGGCATGGATTTTCCAGCTACACAGACAGCTTTGTACCCTCATCCGGGCCTTCCAACCCTATGAACCCCTCCATTGGCAATGGCCTTTCACCTCAGGTCAGTGGAGTGTTTTCATTACTTTAGCTGAGTGCCAGAACCGAACATTTGAGCACCTCAGGCAAGAAGGAACGAAATTGCCAAATTCGAACCATAAAGCGTTCTTTATATGAGCCACATGATTCTGTTTTGCAAGTTTCCTTCCCTTTTTTCCTCCTCCACCCCCGCACTGGCTACTTCAAAAGCTGTAGCTGGTGAGCTGTCTTTTAAGAGTTTTTTTTTCCCCTAAAAAAATAATATAGACCTTTCTGGAGTTAAAAATGACAGTGGCCACAAGGCAAAGAATCGATGGGAGGGTGCAAGCAAAGATCACGCTTTCCAAAAGCCAATACAAATGTGGAACTATAATTATTTATGCTGCCTTGTCCAAAGAACTTTCAGTGCCTCTCATTATCTCCATGTGTTTAATAATTAATGTAATAATAATAATAATAATAATAATAATAATAAGAAGAAGAAGAAGAATTGATAAACAGCCTACCACAAAGAAGTTCCTTTACAATCATTAAAAGGATGTCCTATATATAGGAATTTGCATTCATATATATGTGTTTATTTGGTATTTTAGTACCATTTTGGTACTTTAAAAGCAAATGAATATGCAACCAGTATCAATAGGTTAAAAAATTGTTGGCACGTTGACAATATTTTTTCTCAAAGCAATAATTATACTGTTAATTTTCATTCAGGAGAGTTGGGTGGCAGGCTTGGGAATTCCAGTAAAATAAATTGACTTGGTAATTGAGTGTCAAAAGGTTGGTTGAATTTAGTACGGTCCACATCTGCCTGAGGTTGGCTTGACATTGTTAATGTGTGTCTAAACAGAGGGATTTTTTATTATATCAGAGGGACTAATATTCAGGTGTCTAATAGTTTCACTGAACGGCATGCAATCTATAATTAAAATCAGGCCTCTTTGTGGGGCTAAGTGGGGGCAGCTTCACAGCTATGAATCCTCCCCAAACACATCTTCCTCTCGGCAGTGAGAGGAAACAGAAGGATATTGAGAATGACATAAATGAAAAGTGAAAAGACAATTATACCCAATTACACACTCATCAGCCTGGCTCTAGCACTGAGAGGGCATCTTAATAGGCAGAAAATGAGATTTTAATGGCACAAAGGGGAGCAAAAATAACGACTTACGCCTCTTCCCTCTCCCCTGCGTGAGGTTAGCATCATGAGACAGCTACAGCCACTCTCTGCTAGACAGTGATAAATCTGTGAAAATATAAAGTTCAAAGACCTGAGAGTTAAAAGGATGCACTGTAAAATGCAATGGAATAAACATCACTGCCTATGGGCAAAATAACTCATAAAACCTCCCTTTTCTGACAGTAAGTGTAATTAAGTTCCAGCGTTTTCTACTGCACACTAGCAGGAAGTCCAAGCTCTCTGCCTTTTAATGCACAGTAGGACTGCATGCCTTTAACACTGAATAGTCTTAATGTCATGGTATCATATAAAACAAGGCAGCAGAAAAGGAGATTATTTATATAGTTATTGGAGTGGCTCAGTCACAAGTGCCTCTATATAGCAAAATGTACGTGTTCATTATTTTATAATAGCATGTTTATTTACACTTTAAAGTTTAAAAGACAATGGGCTGGATCCAGAACTACGTCCGTCTTCCATAGACGGACGTAATTCAATAAACAATAGCTACTACGCATGTGCAGTAGCTATTGTTTATTGAATTACGTCCGTCTATGGAAGACGGACGTAGTTCTGGATCTACCCCAATGTGACAGGCAATAATGCATCTGTGTGCATATGCTTTTGTACCAGCTTCGTGGTCACTTACGAAAGATGGAAAACTTTTTCAAAACATATTCCTTTCTGATGTCATCTCTTAATAGGACTGATACAGAGTTTGAGAGTAACAGCCAAAACATGTGCATGTGTACAAAAGGGGTGGAATTAGAGGGGGCGCTTGGGGTGATCACCTCCCTAGATGTGCCTGCATAACGGAGAGCACATGTTTTGGCATGAGTCTGCCTGTCTGAAATGCCATCTCTTGGTGATGCAGAAACATCAGTATGCCGGCTTCTCTTATACCGATATCTCTGCATGTGTGAGTATTGATTGATTTAGAGTAGTTATGTGTGAAAGGGTATAGAGGGAACTATGGGTAGCTAGGTATAAGGGGAACAGTGGGGATAGAGGCTAAATAGGGAACATTGGGGGTGACAATGGGGGAGAGGTACAGAGGGAACAATGGTGATGGATGTATAGGGAAAAAGGGAAAAGAAGGCTGTAGCGACTGTGAGAAAGATAGTGGGTATGGGAAAATAATGGGAAGGAGCCAGAACTAAAAAGGGGAGCGGTTAAAATTGATCATTAAATGTCGCCCATAAAAGAAAATTCAAGATTACCCTCTGATGTAGACCTCCGGGTTCTCCCGGAGGGAAGCTTTAAAAAGTCAACAACCCTAGTTTACCACCAAATTAAATATTCTTACTTATTGCACACAAACACTGAATCGCTTTATTGTAAATTGTAATATAGAGTTGATCAAATATAAGCTGTCTCCCAATTCTGTTACAGAAAATTGATTCCCCTGCAGTTCAACATGGCATAGTCAAGGTGGCGTTTACATATTTCTTTGGCTACTTTCAAACTCTCAATCAGGCCCAACATTTTTGATAGCAAATGTTCTACTACTTTTTTTATTTAATTACAATGAAGTCATTTTTTTATTGATTTATTTCTTAATTAACATGGGAAAAAGAACCCAATAAAATGTGTTAAATATATTATAAATACGGTCAGGATTTTTAACTGATCAGATAATCAGACCAAAGCACTTCAGTTTTGTTTTTTTTTTGCGTTTCAACTAACCATCATAGCTAAAAACTACATGATAACTGGAGCTATCAGCCAATTATTGGTAGCCATCCAGCTTTATAGTCATTAATAATGTCACCTAATATATTGTTTTGCACAGTTTTACTAAACTATAAAAGAGCACATAACAATGTAAATATGCACGTTTGTTAATATTATTATTAATATTATTATTGTAAACCAACAGGGTAAAAATATCACGCAAAAGTAGTAAGCGAAAGGAAAGTAGGTGAGAGAGCAGACAGTAGGTCGGGAGGGGGGGAGATCGGGGCAGAGGAGGATAATAGAATAAAGGAGGTGAGGCAGATAAGGGAGAAGGACACGAGTCTTGCTCATAAGAGCTGACATTCTAAAGGTTCTACTCAGAAAACAGATTCTGTATGTAGGAGGCATCTCTACCCTATTATGTTCCATATCATATTTACAAACTTTTGTATATTTCTTAAGGTATATCACATTTAAGAGCTCACCAAGTTTTCAAGTACTTCTTTTGTGTGTAAATTTTGAGGTTTGTATGGCTATCTGACAGTCCTTCTGAGCATCTAACCACTCGATCTGGTTCCTGTTATGCTTCAGATAGGATTTCCCACACACAAACATTTGCTAAAGATGGATTTTAAAATAAATGGGTGTAGCCAACGAAATCCCATAGAGGTGTATGCCAGATTAAGCACACAGGATGGAGATGTCCATATAAACCTATGAGGGATAGAATCTGCCATCAGTTGATTCATGCCCGTGTGAACACAACTGAGGAATTCACAATCATTCTGTGCAGCGGGAATAGCACAGAGCAGGTGGCACCATTTTTCTTAGAACTGGGAGATCTGTCTTGCATCTGTTTCCCATCACAACAGAGCAATGCTCTGGACATCTTCAGAACAACGTGTCCAGCTTCCTGTAGAGAGAGCTTCTGTAAATTACTCGCTACACATGTGTCAAATATGAACAGTTAATGTTAACTCCTCTAGTACTGGGGACATACCAAAAATTATAGGTAAAATGGAAAGTATGTAAGAAATGTCTTGACAGAGGGATATAATTTGAACACTGCTCAGTATAAACAGCCATTTTGAATGCTGAACCTACATGAGACTTCCTCCTATGTATTTACTTGAAACCAGTGACATCACTGCCAGCTGACTGGTCATTCGTTATTTTCATTGACTCAAAATGGCTGCTTTCACTGTGTGTAGAATAAATCATGGATAGAGTTTATAGTAAAATAATCTCATGTCCATGCAAAAAAACTAAATATTTTGTTTTTCTTGTACTTAAAATTCAATATATTAAGACATCCTGACGAATTCTGTAAAGTTACACAAAGTCAAAATATGTAATAAAAAACAAGTATCTTGCATTAAAGAACTTATAGCCATGATTAGTTTGTTTCCTCAACATCACAGATTGAGATATTCCACGTATCTAAACCCCTTTATAGTCATATACGTATTTGACTATGGGCTTGTTAGAGAAAGCCCATTGTGGAAATTGTCAAGCTCATTCTCAATCCAGTCGTTTAGGGGGAATGTCTCATTAGATTAATCTTTTAATTGTTTAATTTCCATGGGAATTATATAAGAGGAAATACTGCTGATAACTGGCGCTAGGAAAGTTCAAGAAGCAGGAGAGATGTGTTGAGATATTATATGCCATGCAATGAGATCCTTATTACATTACGCAAGTCATCAGGAAGAAATATCCACCATTCATTCTTACCCAATTACAGATGCTGGCAATTGTAAACTAGGCAGACAGCTTTCAAGTATGTGAGAGATTTCCACAAAGGTCTTCCTCTGCAAACACTCATGCTTGCTCTTTCACAGTGGCCACAAGAGCTGGCTTGAAACAGGAAACAAAGCTAAGTAGATACTCACCAGTTTAGTAAAAGAGATTAGACTGAGGTGAATGTGTCCTTCCTATAGTTCTGTGTTTAGTTGAAGAGGTCAAGGCATAAAAAAATAGAGGGCTCCTCAAGCCCTGGGCTACTTCCCTTTTTAGCTTCCAAACAGACATAAGCAGGAAAGTCAAATTATTAAGATGTTAATTCAGTGCAGGTAGATAAAAAACCCAGTAGCGTTCAATTGATGCTCCAAGGCCCGAGCACATCATGTGATTTGCACTCTCCACTAATTCACTTACCCTGCGTTTTGGGAAACTGTTCTAAACATTCACTATATTTTAGAAGACATTTTTTGTATAACTGTCACCAATTTTTTCCACTTGTGAAAACTCTTTTTGTGTGTGCTGTGATGTCTCTTTGCTTATACATGATTATATCAAACAGTTATAAGAAATAAAAGTTGATGTTGAGTTGTTGAATGTATTCAGTACAAATGAGCTTTTTATTTATATATTGCCCATAAAGTAAATACAAAATAATATGTAGGTAAAATGCCTACCACTGAGTAATAACCTTGTATTTTTCTTTAGGTAATGGGTCTCCTGACTAACCATGGTGGAGTTCCCCATCAACCTCAGACTGACTATGCCTTATCTCCATTAACTGGGGGCCTTGAACCTACCACTGCTGTATCTGCAAGTTGCAGTCAGAGAATAGAACACATGAAGAGTTTGGACAGTCTATCATCATCCCAGTCATACTGCCCCCCAACTTATAGCACATCAGGGTACAGCATGGAGCCTGTAACAGGATATCAGTATGGCCAATATGGACAGAGTGAGTATATCAGTCATTGGTCTGGTGTATTCAGAGATCTATAATGCATATAGAGCAATTCTCAGAAGCTGAAAGTTCATAGCAATCTCTAGCATCATGCTGGAAGGTCACATGTTATCTTCTAAGCTTGAACTACAGTTTAACCATTCCCATTCAGACAGAAGGCTTTGCTCACATGCAGAGACTTGACTTTTTATCAGATAAAACAGAAAACAAGAAACATTATGGCTTCCAACAGAAGGTTGATGACTCTCTCTTTCTCACTGAGTCTCTTTTGTCTCCGGTGCTCGTTGATTGTTCTCTGAAAAACATCTGTTGCATAATTATTTGCTTAAGTGATGTCAAGGACATCTTGAGGTGATTATGTGCCGAGACATGAGACTTTACCGCCATTAGGTAAAACAGAAGGTTTTGCCCGACATGCAATAACCACGGGCATGCCCCATATTAAAAACACATGTCTTTCATCAAGTCAGTTCAAGAGTCATTATCGTATATGATCACAGATTCTGAGGGGTTTGTCAAACTTGTCCCAGGAATAAAAATATTAGCCATATTCTTTGATATCCCACTATTATATGTGACAGTGTCAACCTATGGTTCAGACTGCTCTTGAAGTGAATTGGTCTAAACTTTTCTAAACATCTCTCTCTTTTCTACAGGTGCCTTTCATTATCTGAAGCCAGATATTGCATAAAGACTTTTACCCTGATGGTGTTATTCCCGGAAGTTTGGACAGGATGGATACTCACATCAGTTAGTAGCCCCAATTGGAGTTTGTGTGCAAGAAAAACAAATAGACAATAATTACTTCTCCTTCTACGAAAGTGAAGTGGATGATGGGAAAGACAACATTGGCTCTCCTGTGTTTCTGCAGGCTCTAAAAACTGAACAAGTATTCCAAGGGTACAACTCATTGAAGTTTAACAAGTTGGCTGTACACAATCCAAGCCAAAGAATAGGCAAAGAACATGACAAGAGTGAAGTTGAAGAGAGTCCATTAATCCTTCTACCATGGTCAAGAGCAAAGTAATACCACGGTTGTTCAAGAGAAAGCCACTCTATGTTGCACCTGTCCACAAAATTGGTACAGAACAGGGGAGACATGGAATTCTCGGCCAATCAGGACCTGGTTATTTTGTTGTTGTTTGGCCTGTTTTGACTGTATACAGTAGATAACATTCCATTTGTTCACATTGCAACCTCAGGTGGGATCTTCCACTTGGTATTTAAGGTTGACATTAATAGACAAAAAATAACTAATGTTTAAAAAGACTTTATTAGGATTAACACCCAGCATTTGAGAACTGGCAGATACATTTGGCGTGAGAAATAGATAACTGGCAGGGGAAAACCTAGCGCCAATTTCTGACTGAATGATTTTGATTTCATGGCTGTCAATCAACGTGCAATACCATACCTCACTTTAAAAACCCTGTCATGTCTTACTTATACAATGGATTTGTATTTTTCTGCAAGTATTTTCAAAGAATTTTCTTGAGCTTGATTGCAAACTTTTCTACATGAGAAGGCCACACTTTCTATTTTTTAGTACAGTAAAATAAGGCACTCGCGGTTTTGTCTCTTTCATTGAGCTGTAGACAAGTGACCTGCTTATTACTAGCTCTTGTTGACCTTTAAGTCCCTACAGGAAGTAACAGGTGGGTCATGATAGTACTTGTAATACAGCAAAAGTTGGCAAGCTACATATAGTATAAAACCGCACTAAATTACCATTAAAGGATTATGTAAATGTGTTCCAGAGTTTAGACCAATGTTACGGCAGAATCCCCCAAAAAATTAAAATGTAAAAAAAATTAACAAAATGGCAGCATTGGGCAATATCCTGAATATAAGGTATTGACGATCACTTGGGATAACTGGAGTTGTAATCCAAAAATAATTTTAAAGCATCAGACAGAGAAAAGTATGATCCAAATGGTATTTTTATTTCTTAAAATTAAAATGAATCCTTTATTAGCATACAGTTGGCAAAACCATTTCCCTAGGAATTAGCAACTGTTTAACTTAAAAATAAGTAGATAAAAAAAGTGAGTTGCCTATGAGCCTATTTCATTGCTAAATGGGTATGCAATAAAAGAGGGTTCAAAATGGTCTTTTAGCAAAATTGTAAAAATGATGTTGGGGGTTGATAAATTACATTCTTATTTATTTCTTTGTTTCTTGGACAAGCAAAGCGAGGTAGCGCACAAGATACATTCCTTAAAGAATGATGGATAATTCATTAGGGGTCTAGTTAGGATAAGGTTAGTGCTGAAATCTCACTTTCGTCTTAGAGGTGATGGAAGAAGTTACATTTTATCTGTGTGTAGTCGGTATTACCGACAACAGATGCTGCAATATGTTTCATGTAAAAAAGTGCAGTAAATATTTACTATTTATAATAAACCATTATAAATACTTGTGTTGCAGACTAGTTTTCTGTCATATGCTGTAATGTCAAATTAGTCATGTTGTCTGGTGCATATAGTAATAATGTGGACTGGATTCCAAGATGGAATCATCACTTGAATGGAGTTCTGAGAGCTTGACCTTGCCTGCTATATTTCCGATCAGTCCCCACATAAAAAGGTGACTGACTGGAAGCCAAATCCCTGCCCTTACTGTCAATTTTTATAATAAACTTGTGATCACAACCAACCCCCCCTATACAAAACGGATTGTAAGTCTTCCAAATAGGTCATTGGATTGTATTTGCATTCCATTCGCTGTGCTTGGAGTTGGAATATGTGCAGATCTCAAAATCTGGCATTTTCTGATGTGACTGGTCAGAAAAATGACAACTTTGTGGAAGTCTGGAGTCTTCCAATACTACTGGGTGGAGGTTGGCAATAAAACAGAAAAGTCACAGTTCCTATCCAGCAACAATTGCATGCCTCTTCAAACTGTCTTCTTCAACAAACCTTGGGACTTAAAAAGACATAAAAATATTACACCAACTGCTTAGCCAGCACAGGATTTCAGGTTTTTATTTATATCAGGGTTGCCGACTTTTAAAAGCCATAGATGCATGCAGGGGGCGGGACTTAATGGCACGATTTCTGCAAATCACATCATTAAGCCCCACCCCTTGACTATCAATTACCCCTTTCGGGGGTGTCACAGGGATGGGGTTGGGGCTTGATGACGCCATTTGTGTCATCAATTCCCTCCCTGTCACTAGCAACACTAGTAAACTAGTATACTAGTGTTGCCAGGCAGTGGGCCAGGACTTGAGGTAGTGATTTCATGGAAACCATGAGCCTCAAGTCTGTTGCGGAAGATTTGCCGTCTTTCCCGGGATACCAGGAGAACTGTCCTAATTTCAGGAGTGTCCCGGACATTCCGGGAGAGTCGGTAACTATGTTTTATATACTCTCTCTCCCTATCAGTAAATGTATAGATTAAACAAAACAACAACAAATGACTGATGATTAAGAGTAACAACAAAAAACAAATACAAAAGCTAACCAAATCTGGATGTGGACAAACCAGGTTTTAAAGTAAGGATGACATTTTTTATAAACAGCTTTAGCTTTAAACAGTAATTTACAGACTAGCTGAGAAAAGCCACCTCTGAACCCTTAATCTGTTTACACACCTCCAGTTCAGCATGGTTTTGCTGAGTTGCAGATTTGTTAATTTTTTTGTTGCTGTTCCCAACTGTATAAGTTGTATAAGCCTGAAGCTAATTGGTCAGCATGCCCCTATATTTCAGCAACTGTGCCTATATAGCTTGATAAAGCAATGATTGTCAATATCAAGTTAGAGGCAACTTCAAGGGCCAGATTTACTATGCTACAGGAAAGAAAAATTGGAGATGTTGGGCCTGATCCAGAGCTACGGCCGCCGTCGCTAGTACGG
>WWET01000456.1:470380-482570 GCA_011038615.1 Limnodynastes dumerilii | reverse complement strand
ACGCAGCTAAGCACGCCCATACTGTACACTTTAAATACCACCCCCCGCCTACTTCACGTATTTCACACGTAATTTGGACTAACGTATAATCAGCCTACTTGTCCCCTGTGTACTTAATTTCAGGGGGACCAGTAGGCTGATTATTCCTTCACTATTTTCCATTCTTTTTTAATAATGAATTTTTATAGTCTGTTTTTAAAGAAAACATTTTTTATAAGGTTTTCATATAAGTTTTTTGCAGTCACTATTTATAATATTATATTGTGATTAAGAATAACATTGTGGTAGTTTGCCATTTTATTCTATTATATTTCTGAAATATCTCGGAGCTAATTCTCTTACTGGCAATAGCTTTAGATATGTGTGGGATTTTTTTTTATATATATATATATATATATATATATTATTAAATTAAACAGTCCAAAGGTAGCTGGACCTGTTAGAGGTGAAAGAGATTGAGGGAATAATAGTCTGACCTAAAAAGACAAATAAGCAGGTAAATATGGGGACCGGTGGGCAATAATCCTAATCATATGTGTGGGATTTTTTTTTATATATATATATATATATATATATATATATATATTAAACAGTCCAAAGGTAGCTGGACCTGTTAGAGGTGAAAGAGATTGAGGGAATAATAGTCTGACCTAAAAAGACAAATAAGCAGGTAAATATGGGGACCGGTGGGCAAAATGATAATCCTAATAGCTCCCATGCAGCTGTGACTCAGACTGTCTCCTTCGCGGTGTGCGCTGTACAATGACGTTGCGCTACCTTAGGAGGCAATAACTCAAGAATGACATAAATACATTAGAGACTGTGCAAACTAATGCAACTAAAATGTTACATGGCATGAGTCAAAAAACATATGAAGAAATACTAGGAAGTAAACATGTATAGCTTGGAGAAGAGAGGATATAATGGCATCTTTCAAATACAGTATATCAAGAACTGCAACCAGGCAGAGGAGGGTGGAAGCAGGGGTGTATTAGGACACAAGAGCATGCATATAAACTAGAGGGCAGTAGGTTTAATGGAAATGTGAGGAGAAATGACCCTATGGTGATTATATGCATTGAGGGTGGAGGGAGGCATATAAATTGTACAGTATGGGCTGGATTAGGCACTTACGTACGACAACGCATTATGCACACACAGAGATATGCAAGAAAAAGTAAAGGTAGGGTTCTGAACACGTAAGTTGGCTAAGTTACCTAAGTGCGAGAGGAGTGCATTACACTTAGTAGTGCGTGACTTAGTTACGCATGGGTACGTAAAACAACCTCAAGTCTAGATCTGGTACTATGTCAATATATAATTGTAACCTCAATTCTCAAAATCTGTTTGCACACTTTAAATCTGCCTCTTCCTGCAATTCAACATAATTCTGCTTATATATAAATTTGCATCTGTTTATTTCTGTTACTCTCAAAGGGCCCGAGGTCATTACGGCCAGCCTCGTAGCCCTGTGCAATCCTAATGTCGGTAGGAAATCTGTACAAGAAAAAGGTTAAATGACTTCATCTCACACCAGAAAACTCTGGAGGATGAACACAGTATTATTGGTTACTAATGAATTCTCAAACTAACAAGTCTAACAATACAAAGACTATTTTAAAATGCAAAGCCCACATTTATGAGTACAGAACTATGAAGAAAAACAAACACTTTTTAATACTGATCCCATATCGTGGTAATAATGAAAATATTTATTATTTGATGGTAAAAGATGTAGAGCGGTGTTGCTGTGGGGACAACGAAACAATGCAAATCATTGATTCCAATGCAATAGGATAATAGAAGTCTACATATTTGAAAACTCTGCCGACTATATAGCAGGCATTTGCCATTTTTTTTAACACTTCAGGTGTTGTGAAACTACAACTCCCTCTATGCTTCAACAGCAAAGGTATAGAGTATCCTTGGCAAAGCATCATGGAACTTGTAGTTTCACAATGCCTGGAGTGCAACAGGTTCCTGTTACACAGGAAGTTGGCAATAGCCCACTTATGTCTAATCAGAACTCATATGTAAATAGAGGATTAAGCTTTTCATAGGCACAGTGGAGATTTAATATTCTATCATCATTAAATAATGTTGCAACAGAATTTAAAATAAATATTGTGTGATTCCCTTATTTGAGCTTTACGAACTAGACACCATAATGTGCAGATTATAATTGTAAAGTAGAATAAGGTTCCTTATGGCAAAATAGAAATAGAAAAATATGCTTGGTACTTGTATATATATAATGAATATGGGATAATATTGGTGCTGCACACAGATGGAATGGGAACATGTTAGGTACAGTACCACTAACAATTTCTGCTTGCACCACTGTTACATTCTATTGGACTGTTATTTGTTTTAAATTAAAGTCAACGTATATATGTGGCAGACCGGCAGCACAGCACTTAGCATTGCGGCCTCACAGTCCTGGTATTATTGGTTTGATTTTAACCAGGGCTCTGTCTGTGAGGAATTTGTATGTTTATGTGGGTTTCCTCTGGGTGCTCCACAGTATATAATATACAGCTAGGATGGACCCTGTTCTGTGTTTGTATGTTAGGAAATTTACTTTGTATGATCCATTGTGTCTTTTACTATGTGAATAATTTGATATATTGTGTCTTGCTCTTTGTAAAGATTATTAACGTTTTTCTAATACAAAATAAATGTAAAAAGTATCTATGTGCAATAAAAATCATTTGTTTCTGCTCAGCTAGTGGAAAAATATAGCCATGCAGAAGCATCAGACAAACATGATATTCAGGAAATGACTGTAAGCTAGGGAAATAAATCAGTTAGGATGAAAAGGAAAGCTTTTCATCTGCTTCAGAACATGCTCAACATCATTTAGGATAATAATTATGACTGGGATAAAGTAAACATGACAATTGTTACAGAATCACAATCGTTTTTTTTTTTTAATAAATAAATAGATGTAATATTATAAAGATCAAGTACCCAACTATGAGCTCTATTTATGTACGTGCCTTTAAATTTGATGAAGAATCCTGATCCAGGCTTGCTTATCATTGCAGTGAGCCTGGACACTTCCTTCATCAAATTTATAGACATACTCCTTCGTTGCGCAAGACATTGATGTCCCGCGATAGAAGCTGCAGCATCGTCGGAGCTTCATTCATAAATGAAGTTACGCCGATGCAGTAAACTTGTTGCGCATGCGCAGAGAGAACAGACCCTACTCTTAATTCCGGAGAGGTAAGTCACATAAGGAGTCATGCTGATTCCTTCATGCATTTCTTTTGCAAACTCCCTGAACCACCAATGTTTTTCCCCCCTTGATCCACTGAAGCACCAATGAAAAGAGAAATAAGATTGAGCCTTGACAACAGGGTATCTGAAGTTTCAAGCCACTTTATTGGCTCTTCATCAGGGAAGTTAAACAAAGACAAACAGTGCAAGTGTGTTATATCACCTTACCCTATAAGTTGAGACGAATGGTGTGTTGCCCCGTGGCTAGCGGCGTCGGCGGCCCCGGGCCAGTCCAAATGACGTGGTGGTGAGCGCGCTTCCTCCAACACAGTCACCAAGGCAATGCACCTAAAACAAACACAGCAATGGTGAACAATGTGACAAACTATCGTGAAGCACAAATATATATAAAAACAAGAAAGCAGAACCACGAGAAGAAAAAAACTAAAAGCAAGGGGAAAAAAAACACAAAAAACGCCCAGTAAACAAGAGAGACAATGTTAAGTCACTTAATAACCAAAGGAAAAATGCAACATATGGGGAAGGAGGGGCCGCAGAAAATACGGCACCCCGCATTAGCTGGGCAATACCAGACTGAGATGCAGAACCGAAGGATATTGACAGGAAAAAGTCCCAATCACCATATGGAGAAAGAGGGATTACATGAAACAGTTAAAGCTAATACTTTCATTAAGTCCGTGTAGGGCCAGAGTTCTGAGTTGGTAAATCCAGTATATTTCTCGCTGGAGGAGTCTCTGTCCCCTGTCACCACCTCGGGGCAGAGGGGCGATATGGTCGATCATCCTATATCTCAAAGTTGCTAAGCCGTGCCCACTCTGGGCAAAATGTCTTGCCACCGGCTCGTCCAGATCTTTTCCTCCGATGGCTGCACGGATAGCTGACCTATGTTGTGCCATGCGGTCCCTGAATTAAGTAGTAGTTTTGTCTATATAGGCTAATCCGCATAGACACACAATCATATAGATAACGAAGGTGGTGGTACAAGTCAGATAATGTTGTATCAGATATTTGTTATTACTGCTGGGGTGTGTAAATAAACTTCCAGCCATAAGGTACCTACAGGTTACGCATCTAGCGCACGGGAAGCATCCCTTTCTGGAGTATAGATTTCTTCTAATGGTGACGTACGAATGGACCAAATAACTCCTGAGATTTCTGCCGCGTCTATAGCTGGGAAGTAGGTGGCTTTTATTAAGGTGATTGAGATCAGGGTCCATAGTGATGATGTTCCACATATTCTTTACTGTGCGTGCTGTATTCCTGCTATGTCCACCATAGGTCTGTACCCATGGGATGACCTCCTTAGTATTAGTATGGGGAGATTTGGGTTTCAAGAGCAGGCTCCTTGGTTCGAATCTTCTCTTTAAAATGGAGTAAATATTTCCTGTCATATCCTCTGGCAGTAAACAAAGTGATCATTAAGTCCATGTCTTCTTCCCATTTAAGGGGGTCATTGGTTATCCTATGTACTCTTAAAATCTGAGAGTATGGTATACCCTTGATGCAGGCTGGTGGATGTTGTGAGGTGGCAAGCAACAAGTTGTTGCGATCGGTGGGTTTCTTGTATATAGAAGTTAGCAGCATACCTTCTGTTTTTCAAATGAAGACATCAAGAAAGTGAAGTTCTTTATCACTAATTTCAGAGGTAAATTTGATGGAAGTAGGTAATGAGTTTAGGTCTTCAATAAGACCACACAAGTCTTCCTCTTTTCCTTGCCACAGCAGGAAGATGTCATTGATAAATCTGTGGTACTTCTTGCAGCAAGTGATGAATCTGGGGTATGTATAGATGTAAGCCGCCTCATAAGCAGACATGAAGATATTTGCCAGTTATATAAAGGCTCAGTCTTATTTCTCTTTTCATTGGTGCTTCAGTGGGTCAAGGGGGAAAAAACATTGGTGGTTCAGGGAGTTTGCAAAAGAAATGCATGAAGGAGTCAGCATGATTCCTTATGCGACTTACCCCTCTTGTGCACCAATCAGATTTGTAGGTGGGCAGAGTAAAGCAGTCTATCGCAGGGAGTGAAGAAAGACTCCCCACTGGGAGCGGAGTGACAAACTCAGCTTCCTGGCTGCATAAATATGATGAAGCGCAGGCCCGCATTATGAAGAACGGGCTGGCAATGTACTTGAAAGATACATGCATCGTTGGCAATGCATGATTCGTAAATAAGAAAAACTTCATTTTAAAGCAATAGTGCCAATTTTCTCTTAAAAACTGCCACTATCACTTAAAAATGAAGGCCCGGATTCACATCACCGGACATATTGCATATACGTCCGGTGCTTACCGATATTTGCTTCTGCGCATGCGTAGTAACTTTTTTACGTAATCTACGTATCGTTTCGTTACGTAGATTGCATATATATGCGGTCTTTAAGGTGCAATACATCCGGTGGTGTGAATCTGGGAAAAAGTCTATAAATAGAGCCATATGTGTTGTCTATTTTTTTTCAAATATATTTTCATTGAGGCAAGTAGAATAAAACAATTGCATCATATAACAGTAATACAATCATACCAGGTATTAATACAAAGAGAAATAACATATAAAGTCACCCCAAATAGATTACATCTTTATGAAGAACAAGACATTATACCTTAATACATTAATCTTAGTAGAGTGTGCTATAGCCTATAGTAATGTACATTAAAATGGTGGGTCACCTAATAATATTCTGTTTCCAAACCAAGTGGTAAATGGGAAGCATTGTTTAAGATTCACACAAATGGAAGGGAATAGAGTTTTTATATAGGTTTCCCAGATACTGAAAAATGTTTCTGGTCTCTTGCTCCTTTGACATGGATGCTTCCAGCCAATCCACATGAGAGATGAAAAAAACTTTTTCGGAAAATAATCTAAAAGATGGGGGTTCTGAGAGAAGCAAATGTTGTAATATACATTTTTTTCCCACTGCAGAAAATATAGTTATCAATTTCTTACATCTGCTCTGAATTATATGTCTATTAGGCATTACACCCAGTATTGCCCAATCCGGGGATAAAGGTACATAATTAAATAATTATTGCAGCGCAAATGCGGCCATTGTCTTCCAAAACATTTTTATTGAGGGACAATCCCATAAACAATGATATAGACTAGCGTCCGATATGAGACATTTAGGACATGTGGAATTTCCCGTTATACCAATAAGTAATGTTTTATTGGGGAGAAGTATCCATGATAGTAAATTTTAAAAATCATCTCTCTATAGGACAGGGGTGGGGAACGTCCGCCCCCCAGACGGATGTGGTAAGTGGGGGAGCGCTGGAGAAGCGCCGGCCATCCCATGCTTCAGTGTGCGGCTGACAGGCGGTCCCTGCTATCAGCTGCCGCTGTAGTTACACATAGCAGCTGATCGCAAACCCCCTTTCAGCTGCTGGGGTTAGCGATCAACTGCTCTGTGTTCTGCCCTGTGACTCCAGCGTCACTAAGAAGGAGAAGGAGCAGGAGCACGTGCCGCAGAGGAAGGGAAGACGTCTAAGGAAAGTGAAGCAGTGAGGGAATACTGGGAGGATGTACATCAATGGGAAATATAGGGAGGCTGGAGAGAAATTATGGGGATACTGGGGGGAGTAGTGACATGATGGTGGATATTGGGGGTCTGGAGACATAATGGTGGATACTGGAGGGCTGAAGACTTTATGGGGGAAACTGGGGGACTGGAGAGACATGATGGAGATACAGGGGGCCTGCAGAGACATGATGGGGATACTGGGGGACTGGAGAGACATGATGGAGATACAGGGGGCCTGCAGAGACATGATGGGGAGACTGGGGGACTGGAGAGACATCATGGGGGCTACTGGGGGGCTGCAGAGACATGATTGTGATACTGGGGGTCTGGAGACACATGATGGGGAATACTATGGCTAATTTTAAAGTTGATAAATTTGTATGGCCTTGAATGATTTTATAAATTTCCAAATGGCCCTTGGCAGAAAAAAGTCCAGGAAATATATCCTGCCATTTCATGATACCTGTATAAAAATCACCTGAATTATATGCAGTCTTCCAAACATTATAAAACCTTGATATTGCCCCTTTAATCATTCCAGTCATCATTAATGAATTATCTAAATGATAACACCAGTCCTCTGAGGACAATGAAGCCATAACCGTAATAACATAGTACTGGATTAATACCTAAGAAGCTCCGCCTTCTTAGGTGCCTAATTTTGCGAATGTAACTACTGCACATGCGCAGTAGTACATTTATGCAATCTACGTACCAGTTAGGTATGTACATTGCCTCTGTGCGGTCTTCAAAGACTGCGCCGAGTAGTTTAGTAAAAAAAGAGGCGTGCTTATGCCGCCTTGGGGAGGATTTAGTTAGAAGTGGGAGTGGGGAGGCGGGGGGAAGCTTTCTCCGTGCGTTGTTTCTTTCTTAAGAATGAAACTATGTATGGTTAGTTAAGGTAGCCCTATGGCACTCTTAAGCGCTGTAAGGTACCTAAAAACAGGGGGCAGGTTAGAGGCGGGCTAGAGTGAGTTAGGTGCAAATCTGTCCACAGCTAACTCATGCTAAATTGTGAATACAGTCCATAATGTTTAATTTGTAAGTAAGAAAAGGCATTTATGTTATGTATAAGATATTTTTTAGACAAGTTTTCTTTTATTAGGAATTGTTTGTTGGACATATTCAATAGTTGCCTAACGATTTTAAGATTATTGTTCATTCCGAAAAAATAAAAGGAGTTTTCCCAGAAGGAAATGCTGGATTATTTATTATCGGGAGAAAGAGTGAGTTCTTAGGATTCAGTTTAAATTTTTTCTGTGTTTTCTATCATGTAGCCCATGTGGACACCAATAAAGGATTATCCAAAACATCTCTGGGAATATCTTTTTTATTTAAATGTAGAAACCTACTAGATTAATCTGCGGGATAAATTGCTGTTCTAATGCACAATTAACATAACTTTCTCTACTCAGCAATCAGTCTTGGATGTACCACATAATTGCTGCGGGTTGTAAAGATTCAAATTGGGGAAGTTAATTCCACCATTTTGTCTATTTTTTTTAAAAGATTGTAAGACTATTCCTTGTTTTTTTTTTCCTTCCAAATAAAGTTTGAAACACTGAATCTATTGCTTTTTCATCTTTTTTTGATAAAAGCATAGGGAGCACCTGCAAGGGAAGGAGGCCATCTTGATCAGGATATGATAGGGGTAAATGTTGCCAATCCTGAAGTTCTTTAGTGACCTTGCAAATTATTGTGGTTATATTTAGTTGATGTGTTGATGTTATTAATAGATCTATCTCCATTTGTTGGTGGCATTTAGGTGGAAATCCCAGTTTGTGTAATCTAGAAATGGCCTCACATGCTAGGAAGATCGGCTATGGTCTCTTATCTATAGGGCAACACAGATGGACAGTAGCCTTATAAAGAGGGCATACCTGGTGCCACATCTATGCATGGTGTCATCTGTAAGAAAAGACACAAAACAAAGCTTACAATCTAATTGGGTAACAATGGTAGTGTGAGTCAATGGAGCAAATCCATACTTCCACTGGCATTGCATTTGGAACTCATGTAGCTTGTATAGAATACCGAATGTCTGCTCAATTCTGTTGGGTGATCCCTACCTTAAGATTTCCTTTCTGCCCACAGGGGCGTTTGGATGTGTTGATAAGCATAAGGCAGGCCTATACAGTATCATTTTTTTCCCTGGTCCCTTCCCTTGTGATCACACCCACTTCACTGTTGGAAACAGTGCCCTCTTTTTCATGAGTCTGGATGTGGTTCAATGTGAGAAGTGTTAGCAGGAGAGGAGAGGTAGTAGTGTACAATGAACTCTTGGAGAAAAGGAGAGAACCAGACTAGATGGATGAGTAACTTTTATCGTCATGGAGAAATATGGGAGAAGTCTAAGAGGTGTGTGTTAAGAGGTGTATGAGTGGCAAAGATGGCAGAGGCCAAATGAAGGACAGATCATGTGTCGGGAGATAAGGCTGTAGACCGTAGATGAACAATATTTATGCACACCAAAAGGTAGGACATTGTACTGTATAAATACAATAAATATAACTTTTAAACAAACCTGCAGAAAATGTATTGCTAATGTGGTGACCGAATGTTAGAGGTCAAATATAAGGCATTGCGGAGAGGTGTGATAGCAAGAGAATGACTCAGAGTAGAGACAACAAATTGGCTTTTAAAATATTCTGTTTACTTATTGTAATTTTGGTTACGTTAATTACGAGCAGAAAACTTTAGTTTGTACATATCAATACTGGAATATCTGTTAATTTGAAATTCAATACATTAATGAATATCCAGCAAAATAGTGTACTTTTAACAGTTTGATAAAATCAATTGGGGACTTGCAAGGTTAAGAAAAATTACAAAAATCTTACAATAAGGGTCTGAAACCTTCTCTTGCTCAATTACAACATTTTTAACCATTAACTTTAGTATTTACCATTTACAATTGAAATAGTCCCAAAATCCCTCTAAAACAAACACCTCCAATTATCCCTGTTGTCTCAGTCACCCCACTCTCTCTCCTCCGACACCTCCAATGTCCTTCTTATCGTTCACTGTAGTTTTCTTACAAGCTCTCCCTCTATCTCAGCTCCAATATCACTTCTTCGCTCCCTGCAATTACCACCAACACTCTCTCGCTCTGCACCGCCATCTCTCCCCCGTTTCACTGTCTCCGTCATGTTACTCCGATCTGCTCAGCCGCTACTCCTCGCACTCACAAGCTCTCCCTCTATCTCAGCTCCAATATCACTTCTCCGCTCCCTGCCATTACCACCGACACTCTCTCGCTCTGCACCGCCATCTCTCCCCCGTTTCACTGTCTCCGTCATGTTACTCCGATCTGCTCAGCCGCTACTCCTCGCACTCATGATCACCGACACCTCCTCCCGATTTGTTCCACCAACGCTCTTCACCAGCACTTCTCACCACCACCTTCACTTTTAACAACTCCACAGCCGTCTTCTCGGCCCACTGCTGACACTACTTCTCACTGCTCCCGTCTCTTCTATTAACTCCACAGCCACCTCCTCAGCTCACCCGATACTTCTCTTCACCACTACCGCTGCTTCCAATGTTACTATTAAACTCCTTTTCTCAATCTGCTCAGCTGTTATTCTCACTCTCGCTTCGTCACTGATGTTCTCCCTTTTTCTACCGCCAACGTCACTTTACTCAATCAGCCCTGTTGTCACTTCCTCTACTGTCAACCGCTGTCACCAACTGCACTCCTAACAGTCAAATGACCTCAAACACTTTCCCCCCCAGAAGCTTCTAGAGAGAACCCCTCGTGCTTTCCTCACGCTCCTCAGTTCTCAGCTACCAGCTGATAGTTGCCTAGAAACATTCCACGTGCTTTAAAAATAATCTTGAGACGCATACATCTTGCATGCTCTCGAGATGACGTTAGAGCAGCCTCATTGCAACATTTAAAGGAAGGTGGGTATACCAAATGTTTTAAATACAAAATATTCACTTATTAGCAACTTTAGACTCTCATGTTCAATTTTCAGTATAAAAACAGATACTCACTTTCAATACACATTATAGATTGTTTAATATTAAGCATTGTCAGCCATAAAGCTCTTGGGGACTCATTAGGACTATTGCCTTTTTAAAAAAAATAGAGCAAAGTAATTAATGGAAAACAGGACAGGTTTACTGTACATATAGTGTAAATATGTTTCAGGAAAGTGGAGGTTATTAAGATATCCATATAAATTTAGGGATACAGGAGCCCATGGACTTTTCTGTGACCCATAGCATCTGGGTCCCCTAAACAGTGAGCCTGAATGATAAGTTTTGACGTATGGTACTGCTTTCGCATAAATAGGATTCACCTCTATGGGAAGCAAAAGCCCCTCTGACCCCCACCAGGGTCAAAACATGTGCTGAAACTTGAGCTGTTTTAAGTGCTCACAACAAAGGTTAAGTTAAGAGCAAGGAAAGTTTATCCTACCAGAAGCAATACACTTCCATGGTTAAACAGAGTTGTGGAATTCTTATATCTTTTCTCTATGTTGTTATATTTCATATCAAATCACAATGACAACTGAACTGCTGGCAGGAAGACCTGACTAGAGTCAGGCATGTGACCTGTTGGTCATGAGAGTCTGCATCTATATCTACCTCTAGATGCTAGTGGAGTGATAGCAAAAAATGCCTAACTTATGATTCCACTCTGTCAAATGATTAAAGTTGATTCTGTATGATCAGTAAGAAAAGATTTGATAGGAATTTTGAGTTTTTGGAATGTAAATAAGTAACAGAAGTTCTAATAATAATCTAATAAACTATGTACCAGTTACCCACAGCCTTGCTCTAATAAAATATGACATTTTCTACCTAATATCAAACACATAACTGTTTCAAAGTCTTCACATGATCGCATTCTTCTTCAGTATATGGCAGGAATATCTCATAGCCTTCAGATATCGACTAGTGATCTTTATCTCTGTGGAATCAGGTCCATGTAACATCTGTGTCCCTCTGCAGTTATTGGGCCTGATCCAGGGACGGCTGTAAATCTGAACGCAGTGTGCCTGCTGTGCATGTGGGCAGTAATTGTTGCTGTGGTGCATGTGATAATGATACCTATGAATGCCTATGCAAGTACAGCAAGTAGCGTATGGGCTCAAAGCAGCTAGCCTAACCATATGCATTGCACAAGTGCAGGGCAGTAAGCGGTAATGTATAGTGGGAATGGAGGCTATAAATAGTGCAGGTGCTTCTGTCTTAATGCTCTAAAACAATATCAAAGAATTGAATATAAAAAAATGATGATTATTTTTTATTAGTGTATTTATAAAGTATTTTCTGCCTACACAATGCTTTACCAGTAAAATTATAACTTTTATATTGCATTTTAAGCATGAAATTATAATGCAAGTTTCTGAATCAGGTTGTGTAGTGTTCCCTGGACTTAGACACAGGGGCGTTTTAAGAAGTGAGGCGGGGTCTT
>WWET01000456.1:424750-441047 GCA_011038615.1 Limnodynastes dumerilii | reverse complement strand
TAAACAATTTAATAGGTATTTCTGTCTTTACCAAAATAGTTATTACGCTATTTTGACTCAAATACTTTAAAAATGGGCCTTGAAAAATATCTGGAACTGAGAAAGTTTGGGAACCACTGATCTAGTCCATGATTATCTCACAAACGGGGAGAAACAAGGAAACAAAGTGCACCAATCTGGTGTAGTATGTTAAGGCTTTCTTTATTCATTTCCGTACTCACATTTCATGTACTAGCGCAGTGAGAATTATTTCACTTTCTTTTAAGTGTGCATACATTAATTAATGTATTAATCTAATGTTATAAACTACTATCACCTAGTTATAATTTTGTTCTTGATCTAGGCTAGATTTTCATGCAATCATATCTCCAATCAATAGATTTGAATTAGCTACCGCTGGGCTGCACTATAAAGACACCTGTGTGTTACTGTGGTAACTCCCATTCACACACTCACACAGGTCTTCTGAGAGCCAGAGAGAAATTCCCAGAATGATAGAAGCCTAGATGGGTACAGGTGAAGAGGATATCCTTATAACGTAAATTATGTTTCGGATGGAATGGATTCCAATTGGTTAGCATGTGATCACACACATATATTTGGTAGGGGTTGCTCCTCTATAGCGGTTTTTGCTAAATCACAAATGTATTCTCTGGTTCACCTCTTATATGTTACGGGGTCAGTGGGGATCTTCTGTAGAGCAGCAATATTTTTCAAAAGCACAAATTTACGCAGAAAGCTATGGGGAAAAACATTTTCTGTATTTTGACATGCTATGCTATACAATGTGCAACTGTATGATATACAATGTGCAACTGTATGATATACAATGTGCAACTGTATGATATACAATGTGCATTTGACATGATTTAGCTCATTTATTGTCCAAATAAACAATCATGCGTAATAATAATCCTTTAATTTAAATACCTAATAAAATAAATAGAACAGAACTCCAAATGGCCCATATTCAAGATAAAAAGCATCCATGCCAGTAGTTATATTTACTTATATACTATAGTATTCCCAAATTTGCAAGATCAATAATATAAGCACTTTACTACCACAAACCTAACCTAGATCCACCAGCAAAATACAGGACGATTGTCCAAAATAAACTAAGAAGACAATATTTTAGAGGAAAACTAACTGATCAATAGAAACTACCACTGTGTGTTCCAAATGGGCACACAAAAGTGTCTGGTATTCATGTGCCTATATGCAAAACACACACTTTGATTAAAATTTTCCCTATTAACGTAATTTGCATTAGTGTGTACCTCCACATAGAGTGGAATCGAAATTGTAAGAACAGAATAGGTGATATCTGTACCTAGTGCAGGGGGGATATTCTAGGTTTATTCTATTTATATTGCCGTCCTGAACTCCTGCTATAATATCAGCTATGGTGGGAGCTCTTAGTAAATAATTTGGTGATAATTTAATGCAGGGATTCTCACAATTTGAACCATTTCTGGTCAACCTCAAGGTGGACAGGCAGGGTTGTAAGAAGGTAGCAATATCCAGCAGTCCTTTTATTGTAACCAGGAGCAATATTTATTTATCTATTAACAGGTTTTTATATAGCGCCAGCAGATTACTTAGCGCTTTACAATTTAACAATCATTATAACAAAACTGGGTGGTAACAGACAGACTGGGCAGATAAGAGATAATAGATGGGAACAGCGGTAGAGCAGATAATTAATATATTGGTTGGGGGCTTACTGGCATATGCAAAAAATAAATCTTAAAATCATTACAAAAATAGGCAAAATAATATAAGGAGTGTGCATTACAAATACATATTAATCCAAGAGGGAGCAGCCATAGATCTGAAAAAATGTATCAAACAAACATTATTGTGAGGGGCCCAAGGCTTTTGGGTGGGAGGATGAGTTCTTCATTTTGGACTATAGCTAAATGCAGACTGACACCGATTTTAGAAAGTGACGGAGATGCAACTCCTGGAGTCGCAAAGAGTCATCCACCAAAAGGTAAGTGTTTTACCTAACCCTACACTTAACCCTTTCTAAACCTAACCCTCCCTTTCCCACTGACTAACCTAACCTTCCTCTTCTTCAGACCTAACTATAATGCTCTATGCCTTGCAGCCCAACGCTAACCGTCCATGCCCAGATGCCTTCTACTTAGACCCTAACCTTTTACCTGCCACAGCCGCAGTATCCAAACCCTAATCTACCCCCCGCAACTGCCTATACAGGGAAATGTATTCCCAATAGCACATTTCTATTTTCAAATCTTTTCGAACAATGTTACAGCTGCCATGCAGTTGGCAGCTGCATCCTGTTTGAAATGTGGCTGCTCGGAGGAATAGATTGACGTAAAGAATTAACGAAAGGGTAATGAGTATAGAATGAGAGCTCATTGTAATATTCGACCCTTTCCAAAGATCATGGATTTAAATGTAAACATTACAATACTTATCTGAAGCAGTGTTCAATGCTGAAATTTAGCCGCCATTAAATAGAATCTGATCATTTTACAGTTAAAGCATTAGACGTGGTGTTATGGCACACCGTAGTTTATATGTAACTTGGGTGAACACCAACAGTGTTTTCAGGAAAATTTTAGAGGTCCACAACCCAGATACTGTATGTAGTATCTAAACCAGGACTGGAAGTGAGGGGGTATACAGGGGTATGCCATACCATCACTTCCCCACTGATTTCATTGAAAAGCTATAAATCTCCATTTACTTCAATTATTTCTAGATTTTCATAGTGCCACTTCTAAATATCTATACCGCCACTTCTAAATTTCCACTTCGAACACTGATCTAAACTACAGTATACAATCGTTTGATTGACAATTGCGAATTATAAATGTCTTGATATCTGTAAAATCGCCAATCTACAGTTATACTAGAACTTAGTCTTAATGGTGAAAAAGCTCACATTACGTGGATCATTTTAATATTGTGTTTATTGTTTCACACTATTGAGAACTTTTCAAACAATTCTCCTAAGTAAGGCTGAATCAGCCTGAGAAAAGCTATGGATTTCTAACTGAAATTCTGTTATGGGATTTACTTAATGACCGTGATGTAAAGTAATATTTTGTAAATGGAAAGGGATTTATATAGTGAAATAATTTCTCTCATGGTCTCCGAGGTGAGAAAAGATACATTAATATCTTAGAATTGTGTCAGGGTTTTGACACTGGTATTTTAGGATAAGGTAATGGCATTTCTTTGTTGGGTGAATTTAAGTGGTTCAATGAGAAAAAAAATGCTTTTAATGATTTCTATAACAGTTCTAGTCACTTGCACATAGTCAGTAGTCACTGGCAGGATAAAATCAATTGGCCTAAGTTTTTCTGATAATGGTATATTTAAATGAATAAGGAAAAGGTTCAAATTTAGCCTGTGCAATATTGAACTTCTATATGATTATAATAATAATATTATTATTAATAATAATAATAATAATAATTGTATTAAATGGAATATACACTTTGGTAGGCAGTATGGCATTTATTAATAAGTCATCTGTATTCCTGGAATGGCTAGTGGTCAAGGAAGCCGGATACAGCCTCTGATATCAGGAAGCCTGCTAGTGCAGCGTGCAAAACATTCTGTAATACTTAATATTGGTGCGATTTATTTTGGTCAAACCGTTTTATTTAAGGTCTCCAGTGGTGTCTGACTCCCATGTATACTGTCCCTAACAATTGTTCATGTATGGCCAAACTTAGCACTCACCTTGAGCTCCAGAAACATTAATGTGTGGTCAATTCTACAGCTTTGGAGACCCTATCATATTCCTACTGTAAGGATATATAATCTCTCAAATATAATCGCATACATAATCTCACTTCTCTTTTTTTAATAGGTCTTAAAATAACCTCAAATTAAATAAAAAAATAAAAAAAAAATAAAAGAAGTTTAATGTTTCTGTGCAGAAAAATGTACCCACTCGCTCAAAGTTACAACTTTCTATACCAAAAGATAAAGAACTCTTTACAGTTATCCCAACTAAGAAAATATTCTAATGTCCCTGCCTTTTGGTGCTTTGTTACCACAAGGATATCAGGGCAGGGCCATTAGCTGCTAACATTTAGATTTCTGTCCGGTTTATTCACTTTTGAGAATTGAAAACCAATATAAGGCTCCCAGATGTTGCAGAATATAACTGTATGATGCCAATAACCATGTGTCCTACATGAATTTATTTTCCTTATGTAATAACATGTAGGTTATGAAAGCATTTTAAGATTCTCTTTATCAAAAATGCAACTTGGTGTACTTGAAAGAGCTTAGTTTGCCTACCTGCTGTCTTACATATGTAAGCTCAGCACAAATAGAGAAGAGATGTAGGATAAAAGTACTGGTAGTCCTCCTATTGCTCCCCTGCTGGGCATGTCTTACAGATCCTAGCATGCCAAGTCAATAATTAAAATATGGAATTCTCACAATCTGTATTTGAAGGTTTCTGGAATTCTGTACAGTTCTAGTGACATTGATCATCACAGAGTTACCCCTGGACAGTGGGAACATTTACCTGTCTATCAACCACAGAGAACAATGTATCATGAGTTGTGATTTAAACTTTAAATTCTCCAGGTCAAGTTACAGTATAAGCCAGTTTTGCTCTTTTCTTTTGTTATTAGCTTTAAAACGAAAAATTCCAAACAACCAGATACAAAGATATTCTTGGTACTCACCCACCCTTGCCATACAGTTGAATTTCAACATTTCTTTAAGCATCAATAATCTGAGATGGAAACGTTTTTTTCATCTTAAAACACTAAACCCTACTATTATTACATAGTACTCTATTAACATTATCATTCTTTGAATGCCAGTCTGCTCAAGTGGGTTTTCTATTTGCTATAAATAGTATGACATTATGAAAAGTGTAAACAGCCTACAATGACACAAAAGCAGTAGAGATATGTTGACTGTGAGAAAGCTGCATCTTTTGGGAAATGTCTCTAGTTAATGCAAGCTATCTTGATGAGTGGTTTACACTTACAGGCGATGGGTGAGCTCCAGAAGGGTAGCAGTATAGTAAAATCCCAGCATCCTATTTCTCCACAATCTGATACGGGGCTCCTGTAGAGAGTAGCCCTAAATACTTGAACATAACTGGCCCCTAGAACACCTTATGACAGTATAAACATTCTTACACAGGCCCAATTCAGTACGTTCTCTTAACATATCATTAGGATTTATACAGAATAGAAGAACTTTATTATGACACTGCAACATTGCTGGTGCACATGCTCAGTCATTAAGATAAAAACAGGTAAAAAGTGCAAGTGTGAAAAAAAAATCAAGAAAATCAGAAAGGACAGAATGGAGCAGAAAGCGGGAATAGACAGAGTCAGAAGGGACTGTGACGGACTACACAGCACACAGAACAAGGACAAGACTAGAACCAGACTGGACTAGAGACAGACAGGACGTACAAGGACTCACGCCCCATTCAAGCAACACAAGGAGGGACCCCAAAAGGGGTGACACAAACAGACACACAGGAGCAGGCAAGGAGAAACCAGGAGTGGAGCAAACACCAGGAGGAGAGAGAGAGGAGGAAACACTGGAGGAGCCGGTCTGATATAGAGGCTGCTGACCACTGATTGGCCATCATATAGGATGTTCCCCAGGCATGGGGAAACATCCAATATTGCAGGGACACCGGGAGGTGGAGCGCGTGCCCGACCAAAGCTGCGGTGGTGCTCCACGTGGTCAATGTTTACATGCCGTGTTCGGCATGTGCAGGAGCAGGACAGCGTGGGGCACTGGCTGTGAGTTTACATGCCTGCACACTGGCTGTGGCAGCATGTAACAGAAACATAAAAAGTGACAGCAGATAAGAGCCACATGGCCCATCCAGTCTGCCCAGTTGTTGCCCAGACTTAGGCTATCCTTATATTTATCCAAAGCATGGTTAAACTGCTCTATTGTGTTAGCCTCAACCACCTCAGATGGGAGGCTATTCCACTTATCTATCACCCTTTCAGTGAAGTAATTTTTCCGCACATTTCCTCTGAATCTACCACCCTCCAATTTTGTTTTATTACACCTCTTCCTTTTAAAAATGTCACCCTCCTCTAGCTGGTCAAAACCATTGATATATTTGGAATCTGCTATCATATCCCCCCTCTCCCTACTCTGCTCCAAGCTATCCATGTTTAGTTCCTCTAGCCTTTTTCATGTGGCACATGCCATGGACCATTTTAGTTGCTCTTCTTTGCACAAACTGTATTTATGTCTTTCTGAAGATATGGCCTCCAGAACTGAACGCAGTATTCTAGGTGAGGGCGTACCAATGATCTATAAAGGGGCATTACTACTTCTCTATTTGTGCTACTAATTCCTCTCCCTATGCTTCCAAGAATCTGACTTGCCTTTTTTCATTGCTTTGTTACATTGCTTGGCTACCTTTAAGTCGCATAAAATAATGACTCCTAGATCCCTTTCCTCCTCAGTAGTTTCTAATGTAGTGCCATTAATGATATATTGAGCTTTTATGATTTTGTGCCCAAGTGCAGGATTTTGCATTTTTTTGGCATTAAACTGCAGTTGCCACACTCTTGACCATTCCTCCAGTCTACTTAGATAATCATTGTGTGTACTCCTCCTGGCATGTCTACCCTGTTACATATCTTTGTGTCATCTGCAAAAAGGCATATATTACCCTCAATACTACCTATAAAGATATTATATAGCACTGATCCAAGAACAGAACCTTTGGTTACTCCACTGGTTACCTTACCATCCCCAGAAGGGATTCCATTTACTACAACTCTCTGTTGTCTATCCTGTAACCAAGATCGTATTCATGCAACTGTCTTTAAATACAATCTCAAAGTTTCCAGATTATTTAACAGTTTGTAATGTGCCACAGTGTGAAAAGTCTTACTAAAATCTAGATAAGCTATGTCTACAGCTCCCCCTTTATCTAATACTTTACTGACCCAGTCAAAAAATTCTATAAGATTTGTTTGACATGATCTTCCCCCAGTGAATCCATGCTGCTTGGGATCCTGTAAGTTACTGGATTTAAGATACTGTACAATTTAGAGGGATGAAGCTGATTTTGATGCACCAGAGTTTCAATCTTGCATTCTAGGTTGCTAAAAAAGTGCTGCTTTTTAAGCCTAGCTCCAGATTGAATTGCAGTCACTGCCTTTAGTGCACACCAGTGGGTCGAAGGAGCCGTGTCCGCAGGGTCATTTGTCTGCAGGAACAGCACCAAGGCACCTGACAACACCTTTTTAGCTTCAAGGGAGTTAAGTAATCAGGGAGTCTCCATGGTCTAGAAGGCATTCTGCAGTTATGAAAATTCCAAATCCTGAGAATTGGAGCATGGTCAGACTGTGTTATTGGGAGAATTCTGATGGAGTGGGATTGCTGAGACGATTTATCAGTAAAGAATAAGATCTATATAGGAGTATGAGTTATGTACATTGGAAAAGAAAGTAAAGTCCCTGGCTCCAGAGTTTTGTACCTTCTTAAATGCTAAGGAAGCGACAGAAGAGTCTGATCTCCTGGGAGTAGTGGCAGGACAGGATTTATCACGTTTCAGATCTAAAACTAAATTAATTAACCTCCTAAAAGGATTAAATTGCCTTTCCTGTGTTTTTGAATGAGCTCACAAAGGTGTCTCAGAAAGGGGACTTGTCTATATTTAGGAGTATATAGAGAAACAATCATTAGCCACCTCTCGTCAAGAAGGCCAGTTAGTATTAAGTAGCAACCGTTTTTAGCTTCCATTTTAAATTTATGTTCAAATTGAAGGCCTGCTCTAAACAAGATAGCAACGCTATTATATTTAGAGTTGGCAGTGAAGCAAAGAGAGTTGTGAAGATCTCTAAAGGAAGGGGGGGTTACCAGGTGAGAACTGGGTCTCCTGTACAGCAACAATATCAGCATTGTATGTATAAAATGTGGAGAGACCTAGTCTACGTTTCTTGGGTGAATTTAAACCTCTAACTTTTTTTTTTATTCAAATATTTTTATTAACTTTGAAAACTAGCAGTACATAGCACATTGCACACAATTACAATTGCATTGAGTTGTACAATATACACAGACATCTGTCAGATACATTCTGAATTTAACCCTTGCCGGTAGGAAATATTACAGGACAAAATAGTAATCCAAATAATAAACAGGGGTACATTAAATAAGAGCATCAGTCATTATACACAGTAGCAACAATCAGATTAATTACCATACAGCATTCACCGGCCTTACCTACATGACTCCTCCACCTATCTTCATCGATCCACTGTACCTACCTATCTATGCACCAGCAGTATTTAAAACCATCCAGCTTCATATTTAAAGCCTCTGCTCAACCGCCTACACCCCGTTCAGAACAACTCAAGAACGTGACATCCCAGTTTACATCAGGTAGATTAAAATCTCCCATGATTATTACCTCCCCTTTAATGCCATTTTAGCATTTTCTTGCAATAGGACATTGGGCCGGATCCAGAACTACGTCCGTCTTCCATTCACTTTGCATGCGCAGTAGCTATTGTTCATTGAATTACGGCCGTCTATGGAAGACGGACGTAGTTCTGGATCTACCCCATTGTTCATTTTCTCATCTTGCCCTGGAGACCTATATATCACTCCAGTACAAAGAACAACCCCCTGGGTTTATATGGTTACCCAAAGTACCTCAGTTTTTCCATATCAAAGTTAAATTTAACCATTTAACCCTTCCTTCACATACATTAATTAATACATTAATCTTGTCACTCTTACGCTAATTACAAAAAGAATTGCCAAGCAAAGTGCCAGAGGTGGATTGGAAATAGGCCTTACCGTGAAGTCCGCTTGGTTACAGGCCCGCCTCATCAATAAATATCATCAACAATTATCAATATCAGGTATAAGTGTGTTTGTGTGTGTGTTGCATTCATATATGTTATGCGTTTGAGTGTAATGCATGCATGTAATGTGTGGGTGAGTGCAATGCATGCATGCATGTATGCATGTTTATATGTATGTATGTTGTGTGTGTAATGTATATATGTTGTGTGTGTGTAATGCATGCATGTAATATGTGTGTGTGTGTACAGCATGTATGTATTTAGAAAATATGTATGTATAAAATATATACAGTGGTGCCCAAAATTGCGGACACTTTTTGAAATTTGAATGTTTTTCAACTTTGAAGGCTTATAAAAACTGTATCACTTCATGCAGTGCAATGATTCATATATCAAATGAAAGGAAATTTAATGCTGAATTCAACACAATGCAGAGGTCAAATATTTGCATTACAAGGGAAGTTATGCTACTTTCAGTCAGACGAAGAAGCACAGATGCATGAGATTCAAGAAGTGGATTGTAGTAACATCTATTACTATCAGCTGGCGAATTTGCACTAGGGACAGATTTATGTCATCTGCGGTCAGAAGCAGTGAACTGAGTGCAACTGGTGTTTTTGTCGGTGCAAGAATGGTACGGAGAAGACTAACGGAGTTTGGCCTAAAAGGTAGGATTCCCCGAAAAAAGCCATTCCTGAATAAAAAGCAGCGGCAGAAACGAATACAGTGGGCAAAAGAACACATTGCATGGACAGAAGGTCAGTGGAAACAAGTGATATGGAGTAACGAAACAAATCGATATTTGGTAGTGATGGGAGAAAATATGTGAGACGTCGCATCGGGGAAGAGGTACATCCAGATTGCATTCAAGCAACAACAAAGAATCCAACGAGTGTTATGATCTGGGCATGTATGACAGCAACTGCTGTAGGCTGCCTTCATGTCATAGATGGCACACTGAAAAAACTTCTACCTTCTATCAGGGATCTTTTTCCAGATAATGCCCCA
This sequence comes from Limnodynastes dumerilii, assembly GCA_011038615.1. Lineage (NCBI taxonomy): Eukaryota > Metazoa > Chordata > Amphibia > Anura > Limnodynastidae > Limnodynastes > Limnodynastes dumerilii. Next base: position 431,226 of record WWET01000456.1, on the reverse strand, counting down.
TTTGTTTTCCAGCAGGATTTAACTCTCTGCCACGCTGCACGGATATGCAAACAGTGGTTCACGGAGAATTACATACAGGTGCTGGGATGGCAAAGAAACAGCCAAGACCTGAACCCCTTAGAACTTTGTGGTTCCGTTTGAATAAACTGGTACATCTGAGGCGTCTATCCAATAAAAGAGAATTAATTGAGGCTATAATTGTCTCATGGCACCACATAATAAAGAAGGAAGAGCTCCAATTGGCTCAATGCCATGTCGCTTGAAAAATAAAGGATACCCAACGAAATACTGAAAGGACAGTGACATCATAAGTGACATCAGAAGTACAAAAGTGTTGTTTTCACTGCATAACTTCCCTTGTAATGCAAATATTTGACCTCTGTTTATTGTGTTGAATTCAGCATAAAATTTCCTTTCATTTGATATATGAATCATTGCACTGCATTAAGTGTAACAGTTTTTATAAACATTTCAAGTTGAAAAACATTCAAATTTCAAAAAGTGTCTGCAATTTTGGCCACCACTGTATATGTTCTGACAGGATGCACACACCTGGAAAGCAGCAACCTGTCACTCCAATAGGAGGGTCCAAAAATCTCCTCCATAGTAAAAGTATTGAAATAAAATTTTATAGAGGATAAGGAGCGCTCACTTGTGGGTTTGGGTGTAAAAAACCAAAAAACAAATATATACTATACGTGATGTAATCTGCATAGGGTAAGAGGTTAATACACAGTCAAGGTGATTTCACTTAAAGCTGTAAATGTCTTTTCAGTGTTGGTAAATCGTTCAAAAGATGCATTAACAATCAACACTCCCCAGCAAGAAAGCCAGGAGAGCATATGAAAAGGAAAACACTGTATGGTTACATGAATGTTTTATTACATCCTTTACACTTTTCATGTATGTATATAGTGTGTGTGTGTGTGTAATGTATGTAACTTGTGTGTGTGTGTGCGTATGTAAAGCATGCATGTATGTTGTGTTTGCGGTATACAAGTGTGTGTGTAGATACAGTATTTACCTATGAATAGATAAAAAAAATATATATATATCATGTAGATAGATAGATATGAAATAGATAGATAGTGTTACGTTATATATATATATATATATATATATACATACATACAAAAATACATATCGGTCACGGGGAAGGAAGAAGAAAAAGGGAGGTGAGAAGCAGAAAAGTGACACACAATGTATCTATACTAATCAATTATGGGGGAAGAGACCCAATAATTTGCTGTACCGGGCCCAGAAATCCTCTTGACGGCCCTCTGTGTGTGTATATATGTTGTGTAGTGTATGTATAAGGAGTGCACTGTGTGTATATGGGGTGTACTGTGTGTATATGGGGTGTACTCTGTATGTATAAATATGGAGTGCACTGTGTGTGTATATATATAAGGTGCACTGTGATAGTTCAGTGCTTTTTTTTTTGTCATAGAACGCACCAGCATAGAGTTTTTTCGATGGATTTTCCAAGTTTTAAAAGTTTTGGTGGCAAAATCATTAACACGGTGCCTGTGGGCTGCTTGTGTGTCAAGACCACTGCATGCGTACTACGTCCACGCTTGTTGTGATGGCATTGCTCGGCTAGTGATTGGTCGTGTGGTTTGCGCTTGAGTTGATGTGAGTTCCTGCACCTTTTTTCTTGCAAAAAAAGCACTGTGATAGTGTATATATGGGGTGTTCTCTGTGTGTATTTATGTATATGGGATGCACTGTGTGTGTGTGTGTGTGTGTGTATGTATATAGGATGCACTGTGTGTATGTATGTAAATCGGGTGCACTGTGTGTGTGTTTATGGGGTGTACTGTTTCTGTAAATGGGATGCACCGTGTGTGTGTTTGTGTATATGGGATACACTCTGTTATTGTTTGTATTTAGTTCGTAATTTTACTAAAATTGGAATAAAGTTTAACAATTTATGGTTTAGGGCAGGGGCTAATATAACTGTGCTAATCCAGCCTACTTTTCTGTCGCCTATAGTTGATTTGGTCCCATCCACATGAGGCCACTTCCTGAATTTTTCCCATGGCCACTTTATTTTCCCAATCCGCCCCTGCACCGTGCAAAATTAGTACCGTGTGGTCAGCCAATGTTTTACTACTAAGATACTCCAGATTTTCTGACTCATTTTTACACTTTTGTGTCAGATGCACAGTAACTAAATATTCAATACATTTGTTCATATTTAGGAATGAATATAGAGAAGTCTGATAAAATGTGAAAATGATTCACATCAAAAGTTACATAGATAGTACATGTCTATGAATTTTACTTGATGGGGGCAACTAGGCCCAGCAACAGATTGTTTAAAGCTGGACACTTGTACAGGTACCAAATCTTTTATCCTGTCCTGGTGGTCGCCTGCTGTCCCAAAAGCACCCTTACAGAGCAGAGAGACTATACTGCATCATGAGTCTCCAACATGGGCAGTACACAGAATGTCATGACTGTGGGACAAATGTTATGCCTGACCACTAAATATGGTCCTGACTGGGGGTCTGTGTATTTTAGATTTGGGGATTGTGTATGATGTGGACTGAGAGGAGGAGAGGTTGATGAAAAATTTGTCATGCAACTCTGCAAAAACATTAGGGTACAGATATTCATTTAAACAATTTTCTCCTAAAATACTGCTCTGGTTAGCCTAATTTATGTCTTATTTATTCACATGGCTTAAAAAAGCTTTTATATCTTGCCACTATAACAGATGACAATGGTTTATTGCACTAGTTAAAATGTGTTTTCCGATATAAGGTGGGATATAAATATATAAATACATGAAGGGAACGTGGCTTGCCCCAATGACGAAAACAAATACAATCTTCTTAGAAAAGGCGCTTGGAATTGAGATACGACCTAGTTTAAATAAAGGTGACTAATTGCAGCAGATATATGGGTGTGGCAAAAAATACCCTACAAAAAAGAATGAATAAACACTAGTATATATCCGCGCAGTAGTACACCATAAATTAAATATGTTGAATAATAAACCAGACTTTGAATGGTCAAAGTCTTATAAGAAAAAAAAAATATATATATAAAAATATTAAAACCGGACTTGTACGATACACAAATTTATTAAAACAATAGTAAATAAAATAAGCACACAAGTTACCGGCCAGTATCAACACTTGTTCTACCAATTAATGAGTATCAGTAAATAGCAATAATTCACAAGTGAGAAAAATATATACACTGTTTATAAAATTGGACACAAGTGATAGTCTCAACCACAGGTCTCAGAAGATGGTATAATAAAATCAAAAAGTTAAGTTTCAGATGAACATACAACCTTGCAATATATCAAGGTAGTAATGTGTATATCAAAGAGGAATTCTCCTCAATAGTTTGCCATATTCAAACCGTTCTCCAGAATTGTATAGAAACAATGTTTAAACGTACATCGAGTGGCTCTGTTGATATCACAATGGCATAGGCTGCAGTTTTGGATAACAGCTGATATCAAAACACAATGTGTTCACACAATGGTTCCAGAGAGGTGAAATAGGAGAACCGATGAGTTAAAAGGTTCAGTGAGACATTTAACTCAGCGTCACAAATTCAGCAGTGGAGATATAGTGAGGCTTAGAGGTTTCTAGCAGTGGTAAACAGACTTGGTGTGTCTTTCCTCCTCTGTCATTTGCCTGTATGATAAGGTGCAAAATCTCATTTTATACCTTATCATATGAGCTGAAAACTCACAGACGAGGGTCTTGTTACTTTAGCAGAGATGCGGGAGTCTGTCCCCTGCTCTGCTATAGAGATCAGATTTTGCAGGACTGGAAGGTAAGTATGGTGGGAGGGAATTTCCAAGCCAGAACCCGGTAGAGGAGCCCTTTTAACTGGTACAGACCATTGAAAAATGGTATTGTACCGGCAAAATAGGTACAGGTGGAGGGAAGGCAAAAGTCATCCACTGAATTTATAGTTTAAACCTTTTTCACGGATAAATAATCTCAACCCATAAGAGACAATTTATTTTTAATGTAAATGGTGCATAGGTTATCAAATTGGCTCTCAGCAAGGGACAATCCGGAATTGGGGACATCCTTTCATTTGCTGCCTTCTTGGCCTGAACTTCCATGCACTTACTTGTTAATGCACCTGTATTTTTGTGCACTTTGGTGAAAATTATATTTGGGCATAAATTGCACCCCCTACATAAGAGGAAATTGAACCTTGTAACATTGGGCCTGATCCAGACCTACGCATGAGAGGGGAGTGTATTACCGCTTCAGCGTAAAAACTTTCACTCCCATGACACTCCCCTTACTTTTACCTCCGTACGCCGGCTGAACCCTACCCTAACTTTTCCCGGCATCAGTACGAATTTTTGTAGCGACGCGCTGAACGTACCGGCAAATTTTCGTAGCGATGCGCTGATCGTACCAGCCTAAGCACGCCCATACTGTACAATTTAAATGGCTACCCCCACCTACATTCCCTAACTCCAGCGTCCGTACTAACTTCGTAATATAAACACTCCCCGTCGTCGGAAAATACGCAAAGAATATGGACGCCTGAATCACAGCTACGAAAAGGTCTTTGGTACGACCGGAAGTTGTCACTCTGCACACGCACAGTGCGTTATTTCTGCCGATTTTACGCTTACGACCAGCGTACCATCGCTTGCGAGCGTAGGTCTGGATCAGGCCCATTATCTCTGATTCAGAGTGGTGCTAAGAACATTTTGAAGTGTCAGTATGGAAACATAGAAAATAAAACGGGTGGAATTGATGTTATTGCATGCAACCACTTCAAGCATTGATCTGACTCTAACATTAGTGACGTTAAAATCCCTTCAATTTGTTTGTCTTGTATTGTAATATGTTTTTATAGTAATATGTAACACAAAACGGTCTTAACACACCAAACCATGACTTTAATAACATGGGAAATATGCATCTATCATCATTCAGCATAAAGAAACAGGTCTCCATGGATTCAGCTACAGCTAAGCTCCAGGGAAGCGAAAGAATTCTACTTAGAATTTCTAACATAATAATAACATCCTATCACTGCAAAGAACTTTTGTAATGTTGTAAAGTGCTGGAGGAAGTATTTGACTCTCCCTTTTCAGAGAACTGTTGGAATGATCTGGTAACCTGGCAAAATGTAAATTCTTTTCATATTAATATAATAACAAATTGCATGAAAGGATAAGTAGTTTATACACACATCAATGGTCTTTTATTATTTTAGTTTTTACTCATTTGTAAGGCCTGATAAGCATTCAATTTGCAACAATTAAAAAAAATTATTGTTTCCAGTGGCATTGACAAGTATTAGTACAATATAACAGATATTAAGTCAAATATTTTTTTTAGCTCTCGCTCTACTTTCTGACATATAGAAATTCCATGAATCACTAATCAGAAGCAGAAATCACTGATTTCTCCAGAACTGGGCCCAGCTTCTCCTTCCTAGAAGGTGAGTTCTTAAGGGATTTGTGAAACAATCACTGTTTTAAAACGCTGATCATTAAAAAAAAAAAAATGTGGGGAAGAGCTAAGCTTTTCTGTGCTAGTTGAATATCACAACCCTACTGCCCCCTAGAGACTGAAAAGAACAACAGGATTGTTACATTCTACCAACAGATGACAGTGTAAGGTCTCTCTCTCTCTATAACATCCTGAGTTACCATCTGCCATGATATTGATTTACTTTACCACCATCCGTTGGGGAGCTCCCCATCATATGTTTATTTTTTATCCTTATTGATATTATACATTTGTTATGTTTTTATTATTTATTTATTTATTAATTTTTATCTAAGAAGTAGTTAAAATTTGAAAATAAAATTATCCTGTATCATATTAATTTTAGACCTTTTTTTCTTGATTCTCCAGTACTGGAATGCACTTTGATGAATATGAGTCAATCTACGTGATTCATTCAAGCAGTCTCAGGATAGAAAAAAACAGGACATTATTGTAAAAACAAACCAGAGCCCAAATATATGTACGGAAACAATGGCCAACTGATTCACATACACAGACTTAGGACTGATGCACGAATTGGCATGTAATGAGTCCCGCATGCGTCGCTAGACTTAATGTAAATGAGCTGCACATGGGCTACTAATGTACAGTATGTGCGTTCCACCAGAGAAAGGACTGATTCACAAGTACGAGTGCCTTGCGTAAACTAACAGGAAAAGTTAAGGTAGCCTTAGACAACTCGTAAGTAGAAGGACCATGCCATGAGGTCACGTGTCTTCTCTTACTTAGTTCAGGCCACACCTGCTGTTTATAATCATAGAAACATAGAAAGTGATGGCAGATAAGAGCCACATGGCCCATCTAGTCTGCCCATTTGTTTGTTGAAAACTATACTGACCCTAGACCCTATTTACACTCAATTTGGTTTACAATTTAGGATACCCTTATATTTATCCCAAGCATGTTTAAATTGTTCTACTGTATTGGCCTCAACCACCTCAGATGGGAGAATATTCCAAT
>WWET01000456.1:406317-419661 GCA_011038615.1 Limnodynastes dumerilii | reverse complement strand
AACACCCTGGGTTTCTATGGTTACCCAAAGTGCCTCAGTTTTCTCTCCAATACACCCTATTAAAGTATAACCTAACCCTTCCCTAACATAATATAATACTCCTCCCCCAATTTTTCCTACTCTATCCTTTCTAAATAAATTATAACCCGGTATAGCTATGTCCCAGTCATGATTTTCATTGCACCATGATTCTGTGATTCCCATCTAGATTATATTATCCTTTGACATCATTGCAATTAGTTCAGGGATTTTATTTCCTAAGCTTCTAGCATTTGCACACATTGCTCTGAGAGGATACATTATGAATCTCCTATTCTTCAGTTTATTATTATTGCTATGGTCATAGGGAAGGTCAAATTATTTGGAACCACTTGACAACATCATTTATTTGGAGAAGGTACACAAAAATATCTGAACAAGTTCATGGAATACCTCAATACATATGATCAAAACATGTCATTTTCCAAAAATTAAAAAAACAAACAGGCCATTTATTTGTATGTAGAAATCAATATTGAAGGTTTCTAGATCCATACCCAAAAAGCCAGTATATTGGAATTGTTTTATGCTGGCAACAAACAAGCACCATCCACATTATAGAATATCCCTCAATTAGGTCAGTGATGTATCCACTAATGAGCCTCTATATTTAATCAAGTGTTCTGTGCTGGTATTTATGTGATTTCTCATTTAGACATCTCTGACAGCCACAACTCCAGCATTGGCTAAGTCATTTGTCCCAAGATGGATCAAATCAAGCAATGGATGTGTGTTTTTAAATGAAACAAAATAAATGCTGTTTATTTAATCCTAAATTAATTTTACATTTTGTGCCAGACTTGTAAAGGTGTCATTATTTGGTTAGAGTTTTTGAAGGTTTATTTTGATTTTCATTTATTTAAAATTTTGTGAACAAACACCATTGCAATTACTTATATTTAACTGTATTGGTTATTTATGTTGCTTTTATTTTTAAAATGCTTATTATTTAAATGTTTTATGAAAGTCTTTATATGTAGTTTGTAAAATTGTAAAGCGCTACATAATCTGACGGCTCTTGTATTGTATTTCTAACTTCATACAGTATGCGTTTATGTGTATTGTAAGGTATGTCATGATTATTCTTATTTCAAGTTGTATTTTTAATGGTTACTGTTGTTTACATATGTTAATGAGTTAATGAGAGTACTTGGTGTTTAAAAAAAAATAAAAAATTTCCAAGCCTAATCAGTGTGCTTAGTTACGTATCTTTATATCATAAGCAATTTTAAGCACCTAAATACCTGACTGATTCACAGCTAACAAAGTCCGCACGTACCTAATTATATGCAGGAATTACTTACGTCCTTACGTTGCACTCCTGACACAGGGGGAGTGGTTAACCGGGTTCTTTATTTTCTCTGAATCTGTATTTTTTGCGTGTGTATATTTAGGTAAGTTCAAAATTTTCCTCTTAAGTGTGAATTAGGTCCTTGGTCATTTATATATTGAGCAAAATTATCCAAAATACATATTTGTGAGTGGCAAAAGTATATAAACCTTTAGGATTAGCAGATAATTTGAAGGTGACATCAGAGTTAGATGTTTTCAATCAATGTTTTATTTAAAGAACAGGAATTTATCAATGTCTGATCTTCACAACATATGTCACATGGCAAGTATAAAGGGGATTTCTGAGGACCTCAGCAGAAGAGTTGTTAATGCTCATCAGACTAGAAAAGGTTAGAAATCCATCTCGCTGACAAAACTCCCCTTGACAAAGCCTCGGGCGAAACGCGCGTCGGGGTACGTGGAGCCCTCAGTGCACTGTAACGACTTCACATGTCTTTTTAAACAGCTCTTCTGTGTTCCAGTCCAGACGTCTTTCTTCTTAAGTGCAGGGAGGGAGAGATACGGGTCCGGAAGGATGAAGTGCGCCCGTGAGGACGCTAATCTTTTCCCTAGGGTAAGCCTTGCCTCATTAGAATAGATGGCGTTTCTTAACTGTCACCATCCATAACATGCGTTTTTGTACTATTGTGCTATAATAGCAATGTATGTCATTATGTACCTGCATGTGATCTTTTGAGCTGTTTTTGACTAATTATGACATTTGTCTTCATTTCTTATGCAATTTTCTAAATATTTTCCTGCTTTTAAAAAATTATTATTAATCAGCAATAAAATCAGCACGTTTTTGCACTTATTGAGCTGTCTCATTATATTTGTATAGACCGCTAGTTATGATATAAGTGTGCACCCAAGCTCCCTGTCTTTTTGTCTCTTCCCTTGTACTAATTAATTAGGGAGTAGTGGTTGCACCTTGGGCATTTTTTCTCTGTCAGGTAGCTCTGTGCAGTCACCTTTTGTTCTTTGTGATAGAAATCCAAGATTTTGGGCTCCACCAATCCACGGTCATACAGTAGAAATGAAGGAAATTCAAGACCATTATTACCCTCCCCGGAGTGGTCAACCAACAAAGATTAAGTCAAGAGCAAGGCGTATAATAGTCCAGAGTTCACAAAGGAACCCAAGGTAACCTCTGAGCAACTAAAGGCCTCTCTCACATTAGCTAATGTTAATGTTCATGAGTCTACCATCAGGATACTGAACAACAATGATGTGCATGGCAGGATTGTAAGAAGAAAGCCGCTGCTCACCAAAAAGAATCTTCAGATTGCTGCCCATCTAAAGCCAGAAGGCTACTGCAACAATGTTTTGTAGATGAATGAGACCAAAATAGAGTTTTTTGGTTTAAATGAAAAGAGTTTAGTTTGGTGAAAAGAAAACACTGAATTCCAGCATAAAAACCTCATACCATCTGTGAAACACGGCGGTGGAAGTATCATGATTTTGACCTGTTTTGCTGCATCTGGGATGGAATAATGAATTCTGAACTATTCCAGCACATTCTGAAGCAAAATGTCAGGACATCTGTCCGTAAACTGAATCTCAAGAGAACGTGGGTCATGCAGCAAGACAACGACCCTAAGCACACAAGTCATGGAATGGCCAAGTCAAAGTCCTGACCTTAATCCAATAGAAATGGTGTAGAAGGACCTGAGATGAGAAGTTTTTGGGAGGAAACTCACCAACAGAACAAAGCTGAAGCTGTTTTGTATGGAGTAATGGGCTAAAATTCCTCCAAGCCGATATGCAGGACTAATCAACAATTTCCGCCAAATGTTATTGCTACACAAGGGGGTCATACCAGATACTGAGAGCAGAGGTTCACATACGCTTGCCACTCACAGATATGTGACATTGGATCATTTTGCTCAATAAATAAATGACCAAGTCTCATATTATTGACTCATTTGTTTGGTTTGATCTCTTTATCTACTTTTAGGACTTGTGTAAAAATCAGATGTAGTTTTAGGTAGAGGCATTTATGCAGAAATACAAAAAATTCTGCAGGGTTCACAAACTTTTAGCACCACAGTACATTGTAGGAGTATTGAATATATTTACACACAGGGACCCCTTAAACCTTTTTCATATGGCTGCTATCTGTATATTTCCTAGGAGTGCCATCACTTAACACATTTTTCTGTATTTTGACAGCCACAGGTTACATTGAGTTTTCTGTCTCAAATGCAAATAAATTCCTACAAGTGTAGCAGTCGGGATGGATACACAGAGAGAGCCCACTAGCAAACGCAACCAAGCTCCTCTCCCAGCGGTGTCATTCCTCTTAAGTCTGGAAGGATTAGAATCTGTTCTGATCTATTATCCCAAGTAGAAAAGTGGTTGCAATCCATCTAACAGTAACAGAAGCTGTGCAAAGATCATAACTTGGGATCCTCCTATTATTATATGTAGTAATTATTTATAGAGCATATAAATTCTTTACAGCTGAGGACCTGCACGAGACATAAAAGAAAGTTGTTGTCTGACAGACAAAGCGGTTTACCAATTTCCACAACCTCTAATGCTCATCAGTGATAACCCAAGCTAGGATCATACCATAGTATTGAGAGATTCTAATTACACCTCATTAAAACTGACAGATGGAGATAAGAGAGAAGAAAGATAATGGCAGCACTAGTGAATGATGAGTTCTCTAGTAAGACCTTTTACTAGAACTGTCATAGAATCAGTATTTCTAAACATACTTAAAAAAAACAAACAACCAAAAAACTAAACATATTACAAGGTCCAAATTACCCTAAGAGAAAAAAATCATTTCTGATGCTCCAATATTTACAGTAGAACTGTCAGTAGCGCTGGGATGTCCTGCTTGCAGGACGAAACTTGCGACGTGCCGAAAGGTTTTTTTTTGTCAAAACCATCCCCCTCCCCCCATGATTAAAACCTTACAAGATTGGACCCAAGCAGAGCAGGTAAGTGGCTTTTTTTTTTATTACTGTCTTTTTTTATGTAAATGTAAAAATATTAAAAGGTCGGGCATACTGTTTATTTTTTTTAACAATAAAAGGATTGCAACTATAATCACTGCTAAAGGATCGGGACAAGTATAATCATTAGTTATGCATCGGGGCAAGTATAATCATTAGTTATGCATCGGGGCAAGTATAATCATTAGTTATGCATCGGGGCAAGTATAATCATTAGTTATGCATCGGGGCAAGTATAATCATTAGTTATGCATCGGGGCAAGTATAATCATTAGTTATGCATCGGGGCAAGTATAATCATTAGTTATGCATCGGGGCAAGTATAATCATTAGTTATGCATCGGGGCAAGTATAATCATTAGTTATGCATCGGGGCAAGTATAATCATTAGTTATGCATCGGGGCAAGTATAATCATTAGTTATGCATCGGGGCAAGTATAATCATTAGTTATGCATCGGGGCAAGTATAATCATTAGTTATGCATCGGGGCAAGTATAATCATTAGTTATGCATCGGGGCAAGTATAATCATTAGTTATGCATCGGGGCAAGTATAATCATTAGTTATGCATCGGGGCAAGTATAATCATTAGTTATGTCATTTGTAATTCTTGTGACAATATACAATTACATTGCAGCTATATGGGAAGCAGTACTCACAAGTTGATCGATCTGGTATTTTTTTGATGAAGGTATTCGCTTGTCACAAACCTTGCAGAAAATCATAGTCTGGGTATTTTTTTTCACTGGCGGCATTATTTCAACAAAAATAAGATTCGGGTTCAATGCGCTTGCCGAGTGTGTGTGGGGCGCACGTCACTGGCTGCGGCCCGCCCCCGTTCCCGCGTAATACAACACGCCTAACACATTTAACTACTGAAATAAAACCTTACAAGATTGGACCCAAGCAGGGCAGGTAAGTGGCTTTTTTTTTTTTTAATTACTGTCTTTTTTTATGTAAATGTAAAATATTAAAAGGTCGGGCATACTCTTTATTTTTTTTAACAATAAAAGGATTGGAACTATAATCACTACTAAAGGATCGGGGCAAGTATCACGCCTAACACATTTAACTACTGAAATAAGCACTGTCAATGAAAAAGTACTAAAATATGCAATAACGCTATAAAAATAGCATTTTATGCATTTGCATATGCAAACATGCAAAAGCATATAATCCTATGTCTAATCATTAGTTATGCATCGGGGTAAGTATAATCTTTAGTTATGCATCGGGGCAAGTATGATCATTAGTTATGCATTGGGGCAAGTATAATCATTAGTTATGCATCGGGGCATGTCTATTAATTATAAGTGTATCGGGTATGGTTATTAACTAATAGATGAACGGCAGCCTAATTTGTATGATGATAGTTAGAGTGGACTACTATATTTAGGGTCGACGTTATATAAGCGGTGGCATGTCATTAACCCTTGGCATGCTGCCGCTTATGGTACTATAAGAGACAGCATGACCTGCAATACATGGGCATGTTGTGCCTTCTAGTACTATATGCCGTAGCATGCTAAAGGTTAATAGCATGCAGCGGCAGGAATTTTAATTATTTTTCTTTTTTTAAATATTTTTGAATTAAAGGTGGATTTTTTTTTTAACAAAGTGAGTGGCAATTACTATGAAATGGACACTCACACCCACCTCTATTTTCTCTACGGAGTTTGAGATGAGTTGGCATAGCTGTAGCGATTTTTTCTACGGTGATTTTCACTAACCCTCATCACCAGCGATTTTAGCCTGAATTTACTTTAACTCACAGGCAATCTCTGGTGATTTACACTAAATCGAGGTTAGCAAATCTAGCCCCAAGACTCCGTTCCTTGCAGCCTGACTCTAAGACTCCTTTCCTGCAGCCTGACCCTGATAACGCTTTCACATCACCACCCTTGAAAAACCCAGGATTTTCAACCCGGTGTTTGCTGGGCAAATTGACGTGTCAAAAAAAAAGAAAATAGATGCATTATAAGTCCATCTATAACCCAGGAAATTCCCAAGTCTGACCCTTTCACATGTGCCATGAATTTCCCAGGACTGCCCTGGCAAGCAGCTGTCAATCAGCCTAAAGAGGAGCTCTTATTGGCTGAAAAAAAGGGGAATTCATTTTTTTAACAAACTATGGGACTTTTAAAATAGGGGACCGATTGCCAAGCTCTGCCCCTGTTGTGATGTCTACATCAACTGTTTATAGAAGTTTTTGTAATGAGTTTTTATAAGATTAACAACACACTTGTCTTATTATGCTATAACCAAGAAATGTTTTATTTCCATTTCTCTATATGATAAATAGTGAAGAAAGTCTGTTTCCACTTAGTGTAGCCAGGGCCAGTTTACACAGTTCAAATAATGGTAGTAGTAGAGGAATGATATTCTCTTCCTAACAAACAGCAGTGAAATATACCTTTAAAAAACAAAGGTTCTCCCGCTTTGTCCTTCAGGGCCAATTACAACTGAGCACATATTAAATTTAGTAGACAGATGTCTTTTACTGCCCTTTCTGCTATGACAAACTTTAGGCCTCTGATGTACTGGAATGCACTTTGATGAATATGGGTCAATCCACATGATTTAAGACACATTCAAGCAGTAGAGTAGATTAATCAGACTGAGGGACATGTTTAGAGTCTCAGAATAGAAAAAAAACAGGACATTATTGTAAATACAAGAACAATTCAATGTCTGCAAGCGTTTTGTGTCCATGATAATCAAGGATGGCAAGGATGGATAATTTTTCTTTAATTTACTTTATATATATTTTCATTATATATGTGTGTGTGTGTGTATATATTCATAACGATATAACAGTATAAAAACATACTTCTCATGAACACAATGAAGCATTGACTTGACACCATTATCACATAATTGAATATAACTAAACATTCCATCCTTCAAATATTATTGTTTGCTATATCTGGTCTGACATTTCTCATCTGGACACCATGTGTAACCTGACCCTTGTAAACATAACTTACAACCAGTGGTTTTCATACCTGCATAACTTTTAAATGCACATACTGGAGATGAGTTTAACTTTCAACACTGTAACCTAAAATCTCCACCTTCTTTTATATTTACAATGAAACTGCACCACTAAGGGTTAGATTTACCAAGCTGTGGGAAAGGAAAAGTGGAGATGTCCATAGCAACCAATCAGATTCTAGCTCTCACTTTCCTATTATATACTAGAAAATGTCAGCTAGAATCTGATTGGTTGCTAAAGGCAACATTTCCACTTTTCCATTCCCACAGCTTAGTAAATCTGGCCCTAAGAATGTTGTTGGTGAGCACAAAATTAGGCTTTAATCATATGACAAGCTGCATTGTCATTCTATTGTTCTATATTGCTTGCTCAAATGTGATGTAAACATATCCATTAGGGATATCCTTTTTTTTTAAGGAGTGTGAAATTGAAACACAGATATATAAGCAAAAATATGCAGATGTATTAACACATTTCACACATTTTTTGCCAACAGTTTCTTTGATGAAAATTGTACCGATTATTTTTTTGGTCCACCCTAATCCCAGTTCATTACCTGACCTATCAGCATTGTACAGAAAGTGTTTACAACTTCTAGCCTAATAGATCTACAATGACATGGTAGTAGCCCTAACATTATAAACTTTTTTTTCCTTTTTTCCCCCTTTGTTTCTGTGGCTAGCAGATTACCCTCCGGCCTTTCATGCACCTGTTTTCATTTACCTATAAATTGATTGAGCAACTTCCATTCTGTGTTTGTAACATTATAAACTGCACTGCATGTTACACCAGCATACTCATCCTTACACACACCCAACCCCAAAAACGTATGGCTATTGTTAACTCTTTAAAGGACGTTGTGAAAAAGGGCAGTCATTGAAAACCCCACAGTCGGAGACCTATGCACAGAGGCTGCAGGTTGTACGGCAGCAGCATATAGATTTGGCTGTTTTTTATTGTATTTTTTTTTAATTGCCTTACAAATATCTTACCCTAACTATAATAATGCCTAAGCCTAATATGAGGCAATATGCTGCTTTTCTTGGTAGCATAGTGCAGTGACCAGAAAACTATTTAACCAGTCAATCCGTCATGTATTTCATGATTTATATTTTTACCATGGGCCTGATCAAGACTTGTTTTACACAAGCGTACCTAAGACAACTAAGTGTAATGCACTCCCCTCTCATGTATGTAACTTAGCTGACTTATGTGTTCAGATCCCTGCCATAACTTCTTCTTGTGCATCTCTGGTCGTACGTAATGCCTGATTGTAATCGGCTTGCGTAGGACTGTCAAGCCCTGTCGTTACGCACAAGTTATGTAAAGTTACGATCAGAGCTACGATAAGTAACATCTATCGCGTGCAAGCGCAGTGCGTTCCCACAGTCAGGCTTACACATGCCGCATGCGTTAATTGGCTGTCATGATTAAGTCTGGATCAGGCCCCATGTGTAGATCACTGTTTATAGTAGCAAGAGGGCCATCTCCCAATTAAAATGACTTGCACCTTTCACTTACACCGTCCCATGGTGTGACATGGTGCAAGATTTTGATGAATTTCTTTTGGGCATCAAAACATATTATGAACTTAAGTGTAAAAGAGCTTCATGTGCTGTGATATATATAAAAGTGCTTCAACTAATAAGCAGCTGTAATGGGAACTTTTTGCTATTTCCCAACAGAAACCAAAGAACAATCAAACAGATAAGGCAAAAAGAAACTTATATATAAATAATAAGAGTAGCTTTGATGAGGAGCACAAAACAGTGTCTTAACGATGTATCTTTTTAGTTTGTCTTTAGAATCTTAGTTTTCAATAAATAAATCAAAATGGAAATGTCACAGGATGTAGTGTTATTAACAGTTAAGACATTAATGATGTAAAAATTATTCTTGTTGAGTAGATTTTATTTATTAGAAAAAAAAAAAGTACATTCTTTATGTTACTGTTCATTGTAGTCAACACTGACTACATCATATAGTGTACAAAAATCTCTGGTATATATGGTATTCGCTTTCTAGCAAGGGCTACAGAGCTCCTTTCTCCCTGCAAAGAGGACTTGGATTATACAGTTTCTTGGCAGTGGTAAATGCTTTCAATGCCACTTGTGTCTCTTCCAGGACCTCAAAGTGGATAACTGTATGGCTAGGTGCACTCTAGCCAATGGAATATTATAAACACACAAAGTTTAGTAAATAAAGTACCACTACGCCATCATTCTCATGATTATTTTATTTGAGGCTAAGTCTCATTTAAGAAAAAAAAAGATTGTCATAAAACATAAAATGATAAAAATTGATAAAAGGGGGTGACGAGTGCTCTGTTGTATGACGTTACGATAGAATGGGCATTGTGTCAAGCAAGGAAGTCAAGGAGGCAATGTACCAATACACAGTATAACATTGGACAGGTAAGTTATGATATTGTATGCAATAAGCCCCATGCACACATTCCAGCATTGAGTACTTCCCTGCGATTTACTAGAGCCTGTGTAGGGCTTTCCCAGGGAAGGAAAGTGTTCTGTGTGCATGCTGGGCAAGAGACAAGTACACTGATGTTTTTCATTCTTGCACATTCAGCTGTTAGTATACTACAGTAGTTACTTCTGAAAAACAGTTTAATGTACAAGACAGCTGGTGATTTTATGCATTCAAGCTTTCTCTTGAAACCAGGGAATGTTAGTTCCATATATTTCAAATGATGTCCAGCTGAACAACTCACGTCAAAATTTTCCCTTTCTAGTCAACTCCCTATACTAGTAGTTGCCTTACTATGCTACAAATATTACCATTATTATGCTTTGTATCCAGGTTAAGCCTTACCTGCACACAGCTTAAATAATTATGAACTGAATCCAGGCCTTAGCTACTGATGCGTGCAGAGCTCAGAGAGCCAATGCCAGATCCCTGCTGTATTTGTGTATTTTCTCAGTATATATGAATAAACACTATGGGCCTGATCCACATATAGGAAGGAAATAAGTGCGTGTTGATTCACAAAAAATCCCAACTTAGTGGAAAGTACACACCCATGACACTCCCCTCATTCTCACGCATCTTTACTGACTTCCTCCTCCATAGGTCACTTTAACGCTTATGCTAAAGTACGTGTGGACTTTGCATATCCAGCCCATACTGCCCTATTTCAATCCCAACACACTTTTCTTAACTTCCTACTTATGTAATAGTGTCAAGCCCCTTCTTTTACGGATGCAATATCTGTGAATAACATCTGGATAGCACATGCACAAATTGCAAAAAATCACCAAGATACGTACACAGCATGCATATAATTAGGTACATTATTATGTGTGAATACGGTTCTATATTGACATTTTTCATCTTCATCTCCACTGGTACCGGTAGTGAAGAGAAGGAATCACACATTCTCTCAAGAACCCATTTGTACTTGATGAACTTGTACATGTACAGAACCATCATAGTACTACTTATCACCACATATGTGTTTTGTTTTACCAATCTTTGTGCATTTTTATTGTGTGTATACTTTTCTTATTTACTATTAGTAAAGTGCAGTAAATATATATTTACAGTGGTCAGACTTTATGTTTGGTGGGTTATCTTTGGTTTTCACCTCATTCTATTACAAATCCACTATACTTTTTTTTTCATCAAACAGCCGATCTACATATAGACCACTGCTCATCGCCACTAAATTCTCAGTTTTTTTTAAATCAAACTCAGGACGTGGCTCCAACAACCCGGGTCGAGTGGTGATTTGAAAGGTACCAGGATTCTCGACCCAGGTTTAATAAACCTGGATTCCAACACGACAAAAAAGAAGGGTTTTTCCTGTGTCTGACATGGGTAAGGTGGAAATGTGAAAAGTTCCCAGTGATTTTTCATCACGGGTCTCTCACAAAGAAACCTTATTGGATGGTTAACGGCACTGGAGAGTGATGTCATTTTAAAGCTGCCACCGCCCTAACAGACATCTTGGCTTAGTAGAGAAACGAGGATGTGCATGAGTTGCTATCCATCAGAGGGGATGAACAAATAAGAGCCCAAATAATGGGAACTGTGAAGGACGTTCACATATCTTTTAATATTACTGAAAAGCTTAAAGAAAGAGGAATTGAAAAGTCTCAGCAGCAGGTGGTGAACAAGTTAAAGTCACTTAAAGTCACTTAAAGCAATACTCCAAAGT
This sequence comes from Limnodynastes dumerilii, assembly GCA_011038615.1. NCBI lineage: Eukaryota > Metazoa > Chordata > Amphibia > Anura > Limnodynastidae > Limnodynastes > Limnodynastes dumerilii. Next base: position 408,156 of record WWET01000456.1, on the reverse strand, counting down.
GCTTGATAGCAGGAGGAAAATGCTCATTCTTTGACCATTACCATTACTTGACCACAATAGGTAGTCTCCTCCTTGCTGAAATGGGTGTTCTGAAGTTGATCTTCTGTCTTGTAAGCACAGGGGTCACAAGGTTTTTGTCAGCCAATGAAACCTCCACTTGGGATGAGTAACAGTTGATTGCTGGGGCAGGCACGGGGGAAACAGCTAGTACAGTGTGAAAGGGGGAAAGCTGGACTTAATAGGGGTTTTTAGATTTTTCACGGCAAATCACCCAGCAATAACCCAGACTGAAAAACCCGGCTTATTAGGTTATTGCCGGGGTGGCGATCTGAAAGTGGTATAGGGTTATTTGGTGTATTTATTTACATATTTGTTTATTATAACTGCAGCTTATCTTTGTACAGCAACACTTATAGATCTCTTATATATATATATATACACACACACACAATTTTTTCTTTGATACAATAATTTCTCAAATTAGAAACATTGCAAAATACTATGGACTGGATGCAGTCCCCTGTACGCTTTCCGTACGTGCGGGGGTCTGTCCGTCCAACAGAGAGAGGGGAGTGCACGCCCCCTGTCACTTCCCTCTTTCGTGCGGGCTTTATGGCAGCTTATGCTGCTATAAGCCTGCCTGAAGTCCATGGTCCGTATGACCACTAATCCACATCATTGCAGGAGCCGCCTCCTACACCGTACAATTACCATGCTTCTTCCCCCCCACTTTAGCGAGCAGAGAGAAATGGGCATGCACCCTCCAGTCAAATCAGGCCACTTACGCACCTTGAGTGCGTAAGTGACCCGACGTTATCAGGTGTGGATTTGGCCCTAAAACACTAAACTGCAACAGAGAAACTTTTGTACATTTAGGATTAAAACAAATACACATTTAGAAGTCACTGGTTTTATCCACGGAGAAATATACTCAGCAGAGAAATGTGTCAATATCCTGCAAATATTTCTATCACCATGACATAACTATATATCAGTACAACAGTCTTGTTACATAACAAATAGAGACAATTGGATTATGGGAGCGCTTGTTTTCCAGAATGTGTCCGATTTGGGTATTTTGATAAGTTACTGTGTAAAAATACAGCTGAGAATGTTAGAAGTATACTGAAAATATTCCAGATGGATGTGCCAGTCAAGACAACCCTGGCCTGCGTCCCCCTAACATTATTTTAGCACTCAGGCAGACATCCTGAGAACTTGATAAACAACCCCTCTGAGAGCTGTAATTGAATTACAGTCAGAGGAGCTCTCTGCAGATTGGACGGCTGAAAAAAGTTTTTACACATTACATGTTTGCAACTCCTTACAGTAGACTTTAACTGGTTTTCTCTATAACTGCAGGAGTGAGTAGAGTAAAGAAAGTAACATATGTACCAGCACAGTTACACATGAATATTTCTCAAGTATGATGTGTCACATGGGTCAGTGCAGGGAAGGCATCAGTGCAGGGAAGGCATGGGGCCAAATTCAGACTGAAAATAAGAGAGGAAAATTACTCCTGGGCTAAACCATGATGATTGCAGGGGAGTCATATTTGATCAGTTGCAAACAGTATTAGAGTTGAGAGGTGATGTTTCCTCATGGTTGCCGACTTTTGGCAGCTTCCCTCCGGGAGATCCCGGAGAGAAGCTAGCGACGCATGCGGGGGGCGGGGCTTAATGACGCGAGTTATGCAAATCGTGTCATTAGGCTCCGCCCCTGGCTCATACTGCCCCATTTTTTTATTGAAATAGGGGTCGGGACGAGTGTTGCTAGGCAGGGGGTCGGGACGAGTGTTGCTAGGCAGGGGGGCAGGACTTGAGGCCGTGGTTTCAGTGA
>WWET01000456.1:391482-405829 GCA_011038615.1 Limnodynastes dumerilii | reverse complement strand
AATCAGCTTCTGCTATGTGTCTAGCACAGTCTATAAAGTGACTGCTGATTGGTTGCTAGGGGCAAATTCTCAGTGTCTCTTGAAGGTTCATACATATCCCCCTATGTCTTATGGAATAAATAGACCTACAGTATGTAGCATGCATCACCCAGTACTGTGTCTTCTTGGGCTGACTGGGATTGTAGCTTTTGTGACCTAATATACTAGGAGAATGAGTCAGGATCAGCTCCATGCAATGCATATGCCTGAGCAGAGCAGTGCCACATATGGTAGCTTATAGGTACTGCACTGACTAAGTAAGGGAGTCAGAGAGCTGATCAGTGAACTACAGGAGTTAAGTGAACTACTCATAAACGATTGAACTAGATGCCAGGAGAATGACAATGTAGTTCAATCAGCTCCCAGAGTGCACACTGTCTGAGCACAGTAGTGACACACATGGCAGGTTAGAGGTACTGCACTGACTCATTATGGCTGTATGAATCAGTGAACTGAAAGAACTGGTGTACTAGACTGTAGTTCAATCAGCATCCAGAGAACACACACTGTCTGAGCACAGCACCAGAACCAGCAGCAAGTGTACAGACATCACATCTGTAGTAATAAGACAGTGATTTTATCATAAAAAGTCTAGTAGCATGAATATACATATTGTCACCCACACATAGGCTTTGGATAAGCAGTGCAGATGCTATTGTTTATTAGATCTGTAGTTACTGGGCTATTTTTTCACCTCTAACTTTCCTTTTACAGTATCAGATTCAGGGAGTAAAACGCCAGTGAGCCTCAGACAGTGAGTGAGCCTAATGGAGCTGCTGTGCTCTCTGTCTGTGTAACTCCTCCCACTTGGTTTAGTTCATGATGAACTAATCTTTGCCAGAGCTGTGAACTAAATGAACTAGTTCACTCTGAAGATTAGTTCATTTAGAACTGATCAGTCATGAACTACCCATCACTAATTTGCTGACATTCCGGGAGAGTCGGCAACATGGTTTTTCCCAGGAGGAACTTTCCTCTCTTATTTTCCATCTTTGAATCTGATCTATGGTTATTTTCAAGATTTCTTTCATTTATTGCTAAATATTTATAATTACATACAACATGTACTGTACTTGAAAATATAACACTGTTTATTGTGTAATAACATGTGATGTGAATATATGTAAATATCTGTAGAAATAGGGAATTCTGATGTAATGACTTAATACACATACAAATCCCAGTTTAAATATTATGGGGTAGATCCAGAACTAAGTACGCTGTGTATTTACGCCTGCCGCTGACTTAAAAAGGCTGTTTTGTATGTACTGCGCATGAGAAAGGCAGATGTTACGCCACGCAACTCTAAACGTATGTACCAGCCTAGTATCAACAGCGTAACTATGTACGAAGGGACGTGCCAACCATACGACACCCGTAATTACGCTTCGGAGGTGGGGTGAGGCATTTAAATCGTAAAGTATGGGCATGCTAAGGCAGGTATGTACGTGTAGCCTTTACTTACATCAGTACTTACGCTGTGAAAAGTTAACGTAGGATTTGGCAAGCGTAAACGGCCAAAGTACATACGAGTGAGGAGAGTGCCGAGGGGAGTGCATACAAAACACGCTAGCGTAAATACACTATGTGATTAAACGTAATGGAAACGTAGGTCTGGATCTGGGCCTATATGTGTAAGGACATCCAATATCAGTTGTCTTCTAATCATCTACCAGTGGTGGCTTGTAGTATACCTATAACATATCCGCTATCTATCTCTCCTGGCTAAGATGTAATATATTACATAATATGTAATCTAATGGGGTTCAGTTTTTAGTAACCCTAGCACCATTGCATAAGCCAACATTATAGTTATAGCTGATATCTGGAAACACATGATTGGCTATAGCTGATATCTGGAAACACTTGATTGGCTATAGCTGATATCTGGAAACACATGATTGGTTAAAGCGGATATCTGGAAAAACATGATTGGACTTCAAAACACCTGCAGCGCAGCAGGTATCCTAAGCCTTTATTAGAGACTGCATTGAAATACAATCTATATACAGTTCCTCCGGGTGCCCTTATGTGACAGTTAGCGACTGGATTAGAAAAGTTACCAAAAAAATATTTGCAATCCTCTGTAATGTTTAGGCTTTATGGCAGGCCAGGAAAATATTTAGATATATTTTTTTGTTTGTTTCAGCCCAAAAATTATATTAACTCCTAAAAAGCTGCACGAGGCCTAGTCTGCTTTCTTGGCTCTGGTGACTGCTGTTTTTATGCACAATAAGACATCGTAGCAGCCAATGAATCTCTCTTACACCAGACAAAATACAAAGAACGGCACTTTATGACCAAATTCGGTCAAAGCCCAGGCTTTGTTTTGAATTGAATATGTCAGAGTAAATTATTTCAGACCTTTTCTTTCCAAGTGTTGTGAATTCTTTGCTCAGATTTGGACCAACATGAAAAATCACCATGAATGTTATACAAGAGCTTTCAGTATCCCACATGTCCTCAATTACGTAAATACAATTTCTGTTTGCGTAGTAGCACAGTATCTACTTCATTTTAATAATAGGAACTTTAGATACTGGCAAAGGCCTAAGTACGCTCAGGCATGTGCAAGAGCATTTAAATGCCATCAATTTCCATATACTCTAAACCCTTGGTTAATATACATTAACATACATTAGAGAAACAGCTGCATGGAGCTATTTCTGTACAATAGAAGTAATTAATAAAGTTTCCAGAGTGCATACTGGTTCCCTGCATTCAGCCTACGCTGCTGTTATGCCTGGCATAAAGTTGGTTTGTCTGTGCCCAGCCCACACCCCACTGCCAAAATTTACCAGTTACGCTCTTTAGCGTGGGATCATGCACAAGGACAAATATTGAAAAGCTGGAGTGGCAACAATGCATTAGTAATAAAACTGAATAGCTTTTACATTCTAAATTCTTCTTATAAATCTCTACGTCTTTTTGCTTTAAAAGCACAATAAAATACAACACAGTGCTATGTATAACCCTTCATATTAAAGGGCTGAAGAAAATGTGTTCCTCGAGAAATAAATGGACTAGTTTAAATATGAAACAACCACTTTGTAGACACAATAAGCACAAAGAGATATGTACAGTTATGATGTGGTGTGTTTTATTCTGTATGTATTTGTATTTTGTGGATGCGCAATAAAAATGCATGTCAGATGCAGCTTTTAATACTGGTGATTAAAGGACTTTTAAAGTTGGGGGGTAATGTTGCAGTGTTATTCAGACCAATCATAATTGTGCTTCACTGGTATTGTGTGCAGATGGGAAAGTTGGTTTCTTTTACTGGTATTGTGTGCAGGATTTGTACATGGCCCCCCCAAACCTGAGACAGGACTGTCCAGATTCGCGGACCTCAAAAGGGGCGGACCTAGCTGCGCTTTAAGCCCTGCCCCTTTTTCGGCCCATGAATTGGGACAGTCTAACCGCAGTGGAAGGGGGGGCTCATTCGTCATTTATTTCTTCCCTCCGGAAGATCTTAGAGGGAAGAAATAGATGCCGAATGGCCCCCCTTCCCCTGCCAACTTTGATATGCGGACCTGAGTGCAGGATGAATGCCACAAGGCCCCCTGTTTTGAGGGGCCCATGTGCACTGCACACCCTGCACCCATTATAGATACGCCTATGGAACTGATACAGAATTTAGGAATAGCTACACTAAAACAGGCTATTCTTGACTTTTACAAACCATGTCCCAATGTTAGAGGAGCAAATTAATTATATTTTTTGCTTGCATGAAAAATACGGTCTGATTTTGCTTATTGCACATAAATACAGAACATCTTAATTTTTAAACTCTATTTTAGAGTTGAGCTAGAAAACATCACATCTCAACTCATTCTATTTGCACGTTTTAACTCAACCAGCTTTTAATTTCTTTCCTCCGCAAGATCTTGGAGGGAAGACTAAATGCTGGTATGGGTTGGGGCTTGTTGATGCAATTTTATGGAATTTGGATCCTTTATCTCACCCCCTGCCTGTGAAAGTTAAACTTTTACTGGGGAAGGGGGATGGCTTGATTATTCAAATTGTGTAATCAAGCCTCACCCATCCTTAGTAATGTAGGGCTCCCACAGGGGGGTGGAGCTTGGGGCCGTGATTTGCATGAAATTATGGCCTTAATCCCCTTTTGTGGGAGATTTGCCGACTTTCCCGGGATCCTGGGAGAAATGCCCAAATTTCAAGAGTCTCCCAGATATTCTGGAAAAGTCAGCAACCATGTTTTAAATATGCTTCCCCCTGCAGTGTAACATAGTTTGGTCAAGGTCCTTTTATTGCTTTTAATCCTTAAACTTTTGGAGGTTGTAAAGTCAGCTGTGCATTACTTGTTTCACAGTGACTCAGTGAATAGCACTTATGTCTCACAGTGCTGAGGTCAAGAGTCCAATTCTCTGACGGAAATGCGAATTTCGACATTTCTATTGCGAATGCGTTTTTTTGCAGAAAAATATGAAAGTCGAAATATGTGAATACATAACTTTTTCTAATTATAACAGGCTGAATTTATAAAGTTTGTAAATCAAAAATCTCTATTTCGAATGTCACTGTATTTATAATATTTGAATTTAGAAAATAACTCTGCCCAGGAATCCCCGCTGTCATGGAAGCCACTACCACCTGTCAGTTCAAGCAGGGGGCGGAAGGCAGGGGGCGAGAGTCATTGGCTGTGGGGTGTCATAGAAACAAGAGTAAACAACCACAACAACAAACTGCAATGGTAACAAGTTGTACCCATAATAAAGAAATTGCAGTAACCCTGAAAGAGTTTAACACATAGATACATGCGGTAACGTAAGACTCCTACTGGTATGCAAAATCACAGACAGCGCTAAACGCGCTGTTGAGACAGGTTCAAAAATTAAAGGGCAACAATTAGGTACTCCAAAAGATGGCATTCTAACAATTAGAAGTGCTTCAATATGCATAGCAGATTTAGGGGAGCCTCCGTGACAGCGTCAACAAGCCGTGATAACCAGTAGCTAACGAGGATGAAACATCCAGCCCATGTGTCAGAAAATACAAAGTCTGAACCAATGACTCAAACAAAAGCTGATCCTGCTCACAAATATACATAGCACACACCTAGTGGGAAGAAAGACATGGGGACAATCTATATGTGAAGGAACACATAAATTCAGATGGAAGATAACACAATCTTGTCAATTAAAGGAAGCAGGCAAGTGGTAATGTCTCATTGAGGCCCTTGGGCGATACGGTGTCCAGTCTGTAAATCCAGGTGCTCTCTTTTTGTAAAAGTGTTCTTTCACGATCACCCCCCCTGGGGGGTTGTGGAACATGGTCGATGCCCACCCACCGAATGTCATTCAAATGGTGCTGTTTTATGGTGCTGTTGGAGCCAATGTCTGGCTACTGGCTGATCGTTGTCCTTACCGGTCAAAGCAGCTTTAATCGCAGATCTGTGAAGCGCAAGACGTTCTTTAAGCTTCCTGATAGTTTTCCCGATGTACAAGAGGCCACATAGACATCGTATGAGATAAATCACAAATTTACTGGAACATGTTATAACATGCTTAATAGAAAATTGTCTTTGTGTCAAAGGATGAATGAATGTAGAGTCTGTGTCCATAAAGGAACATGTCAGGCAACCGGTGCATTTATAGCAGCCATGGCGTCTTGTAAGGAATGTCTGCATGGGTACCAATGGTTGTTGGCTCCTAATGTCATTCTTACATAGTATATCTTTTAGGTTACGACCTCTTGTGTGGCCTAATAGTAGCGTAGAGGACTGTAACATGGGTAGGACCATTGTGTTCTGGCAGCTTTCTTACAAAAGAAACTTAAATGATTAAATTTGGTAATCCAAGGTATCTTGTCCTCCAATGATTTTTCGGGTGTAGGGACAAGTAAGGATTGTCTGGAAATGAGGTCCGCTCTGGCTTTGGCAGTCTGGAGACCAGGTTTGTTATAGCCCCTTTGTTCAAAGTTCTGTAAAACCTCTGACATTTGGAATTCAGCAATAGATGGATCACTATTGATACGTTTGGCTCTAAGTAGCTGGGAGTAAGGTAGAGCTTTAATAAGTGAAGGAGGATGGTGACTTCTAGCGAGCAGAAGAGTGTTTTTATTAGTAGGTTTTCGAAACATAGTTGTAGTAAGATGATTATTGGTTTTGATCACCTTGACATCCAAGAAGTGGATCTCCTGTTGGCTTTTCTCATAGGTATATTTAATAGTTGAGTCCCTCGAGTTAATTTGTGTCATCATCTCATCCAATTCTTCACCCGTGCCCGTCCAGATGATGAAAATATCATTGATGAAATGTGAGAAGGCCAGAAATTTATCCTGGTAGCGGTGGTCCTCCAGGAACATGTCTTTTTCAGTTTTAAACATGAAGGTGTTCGCGTACGATGGGGCCACATTGGACCCCATCGCACAGCCTTGTTTCTGTAGATATATGGTCCCATCAAACATGAAGAAGTTATGGGTGAGTACCATCGTCAATAGTTCCAAAAGTAAAGAAATTGGAGGACCGGCATACGCAGGATTAGTTATCAGGAATATTTCTGTAGCTGCAATGCCAGCATCATGGGGGATGCTGGTATACACACTTATCACATCTATCGTGCGTAGCCAGCAGGGGTGTGGCCTATCACCCATGTAGGGTAGACTGTCATGGAGGATGATGGTCCTGGTCTGTGCTGCAATAGGAAAGCAGGTGAGGATGGTAAATGTGTCACAACATATTCAATAGTGGTGGCTTGCTGTCAGTCGAGAGCGGTCGCGCATCGGACGAGCTCCTGGGCCAGAACCCTATTTTCCATTGTATACTGCTATTGCTATTAGATCTGTTCCTGCAATATAAAATTACTATTTTATTGTGTAAAAGAAGAAAATTATAAATGACTTAAAAATATCAAAAACAGGACTTGTTACAGACAATAACAACGCAATTCCTTAATGTAATTTTATTTTATTTTTATTATTTTTAAATCTACGTGATAAATTTCCTGCTTTCACAAAGAACGTTAATGGCCGTCTAGATATTTTGGCAGTCAGATAGTACGACCATATTATCAGAATGATCATTTTACATATGTTTTTTTAACATCATATTAATTAGCTCTTTACAATTTTACACAGTACTTCAACCTCTGCCGCATTACAGTCTAATTCCCTAACACACGCTAACAGTGGGGGTGGGAGAGAGCAGAGCTTGAATGGGGCGGAGCTTATTTGTCATGTTTTTGGGCACCAAAATGTTGGGAGATATGCTAATACACCCCACATGTATTACACACATTGGAAAACCCCCCTTTCACAATCCTGCGTTTGCCACTGCAGTGAGAAGGAAACGGATCTGAATTGTAAACGGTTGTACTTACATAGCAATCCACAGCTGTGTTCATATCTGCATTGCACTTAAGCTCGCCATTATTTGCATAAGGTTTTACCAAATGCAGGACGCGTTTGGATCTATTATTGCGTAGTCTATGCCATAGCATAGCAGAATGCTGACAAAGCACTTCAAAAATGCAATGACACCATAATCAGAATGTTCAGAATGCCTAAAAGATACTTGGTATTTCCACTTTACCTCATAGTATTGGATGAAACTGATGCCTTGTTTATTTTTCAACTTAATATAATTATGGAATTATAGTTTAGTTATTATAGTTTAGTTGTATCCATCCGTTTTTAGTTATTATCTTTAGAATAAACTTCGTACCCATTTATTAGATTGAGAGAAACAAGTCCTAAAGGAATAGGAAATGATGGTGACTAATACTGCAGACAAAAGGGAACTGGTGATCAGTGGTCAAACTGGAAATTTAAAAACGGTGGTATGGACATTTAGAAGTGGTGGTATGGACATTTAGAAGTGGTGGTATGGACATTTAGAAGTGGCGGTATGGACATTTAGAAGTGGCGGTATGGACATATAGAAGTGGTGGTACGGACATTTAGAATGGAGATTCACATTTAGTGAATGGAGATTTATAGCTTTTCAATGAAATCAGTGGGAGAAGTGACGATATGGCATTCCCCATATACCCCTCACTTTGAGTCCTGGTGGTGATAGGTTCAGTTACATTACAGAACCCAACTGACAATTGAGAGATAAAATTGTTGCATAACCCAATGAAATAATTTCACACTGAAATTAAACAAATGTATTGTTGATGCCATTAATGATACCTGATTAGGAAGATAATCTAGAAAGAGAGCCCTCTGGGTTCCATGAAAGTCCATATCAAAGATATCAGACATATTCTAAATTCCACTAAGGACATAGGGCCTGATCCAGACCTATGCCAATGCGCTGTGCTTACTAAAGCACAGCGTTTCGGCGTTCACTTACCCTGACATTCCCCCTGTGCGGGCGTATGGCCCCTTCCTTACGCCGGCTGAAGGCTACCCTAACTTCAGCTGGTGTAAGGAAGGGGCCATACGCTCACAAAGGAGCGTATGGCCGCTTAGGCCGCCCTCCCACCCTCATTTAACTACCTTCCCCCGCCCACCTACCCTAACCTGAACGTAGGGACGCTGGAGGACGTCCCCTACAGCGTCCCTACGGCGCTGCTACGGACACCCGATCCATGATCGGGCGTTGCCGTAGCGACGCCGGGCAACATCTGCCCCGCGCATGCGCAGATCGGCTGAAAAGCCGATCTTACGCTTACACCGGCCGTCCTAGCGACGGCGGGCGTTGTTCTGGATTAGGCCCATAGGGCTGAATCTGACTTCATACTGACAGGCCATTTCTGTACAACACATGTGCAGCACAAAGGAATTGTGTATTGGGCCTCATCCGTCTGACATGACCCTATGTTAAGGAGAAATAACCTGATTATAGATTTTATATTGTTTTATTCATATATAAAACTGAAAAATGCCTATAAATAAAGAGATAAAAATAAAAAAAGTGAAACTGGTCAGTATCTGGGTGCAATATGCAAAAGCAAAAGAATAAAATGAATTTGAGTCCCCTGAAATTCCACATGGTTTTGACCAGGTTTAAATCTCTACCTGATTTGCTCTTATTTTCCAACTCGGGATCTGGTCTAATATTAGTCAGTATGGATCCTAATTTAGTAATAACACTCCCTTCACACTTAAGGCTTTCTAGCAGCAGGACCCAACCTTAACATTTACTGTACACATGCGCCCCACTTAAAATTGGGCTTATGGTACGGTTTAAATACCTCCCTCCTCCCACCTTTCGGACATGCTTTAGCATGCCACTCTGTTCAGCTCTGCTGTCAAGTTGGTCTCAGTACATGAATTAAGGCAACTATAAACCACATTGAATAATATAGAGGCTTAAACCAAAGAATTGTACAACAATAGCGTTAAAAAGAATGATGTATTCTAAATAATATGCAGTATAATTATTATCCTTAAGGATGCAATTAGAGTGATTTTAGCCAGAGGTGGTAACAGAATTAGAGCTTCTCTAAAATGTATGATTTTATTATAATGCTTATAGCTCCCAGTTGGAGTTGAATTAACCATGAATAATTGGTATATGTTAAATCATTTGATTAAGTAGGGCTGTTATATTTAAAGACTATACAGCAGAACATTTTAAAGGAAAATAGATGAGGCAATTACAAAGCGTTTTATAGCTGATTTATATTTTACTAATAGTGTAAAAACTATTGTTAATTGATGAAGGAATTTTAAAGCAGAGGACACAAGGTCTTGGATGTTATGTTGTCCAGAACCCAGAGTAATCTGCACTATAAGACTATTCAGAGCCCTTGAGAAACAATGTTATAGTGCCATCTAGTGGAGATCCCACAAACCTAATTATAACAAGTTCTACATGAGAGAATATATCCATTGTGACAATAACTCATTTTAAAAAAACAATTACCACCCCCATATATTAAAAGTAAAAATGTCACCAAGGTCAGAACTATAGGGCATGCTGATTTTTGTAGTACTTCAAGTGCCATAATGCCCTGTCATCCTGGGCCTGCCACGGCATGTAAATATCCACCTAGTTACCTAATAAAAAATCGGGCTGTCCGTTACAGTATAAAATATGTTTAGAGTAAATACAGTAAAATGTAAAATAAAAAATCATACTTACCTGGTTTGATATGATCTTCGGGCCGTATTCAGAGATCCGTTTATTAAAAGTACGCAATTATACGCACACACGTAGCAAGCCTACACTCACCAACACCCAGGACACTCCCCTCTCCCGGCCATGCAATCGTAGACTTACACCTCCATAGACCACTCTGATCTTTAAGTGTGTACTTACGTGCGTATATGTCTTCCGTGCATGTGATTCAGTATAGCCGCGCACTCAAGCGTTCATTTAAATGCCCCCCCACCCACTTTAATGTAAATTTTCAAGTACATATTTCTACGCCGCCCATCTGAACGTATGTACCCAAGTGCGATTCACATGTCCGTGCCTAAAGCACTTACATGCGTATATTCTACGTAACTTACGTAAATAAAGTTACGTAAATAAAGTTACTACGTATGCGCAGTTAAAACGTACCTAAAAATACGCACGCAACTCCACGTGACAACGGATCTGTGAATACGGTCCTTCATCTTTAATTAATCCCATCCTGTGAGCTTTTAGTCCAGGGGGAAGGGAGGGGAGGGGTCTTTGCAAAATAAAAAAAAAACCCTAGTACAGACGACGCAACTTATGTCCTGCTTCCAGAACATCCCGGCGCTAATGACAGTCCTACTGTCAATGTGTTATGTTTATACCCTCGGCCATCGTGATCAATGATAAATATTTCAGTAGTGATGAAGGCAATAATTATTCTCAATCTCTGACTCCAAGATACACAAACACAATATAAGAAGTCCATAATACTGGAATCATAGGGGAAGATCCAGACCCCCGCTCACTTTACATGCGTGCTAGGGTCCGTAGGTACACTCGTGTAGCGGGGAATGCACAACCCCTGCACTCCCTGCTCTCGGTAGTAAATATGGACACTTAGGTCTCCAGATTCCTACCTTAACTATTACGACTAGGGTCCAGATTTACTAAGCTGTGGGTTTTGAAAGAGTGGGGAGTTTGCCCATAGCAACCAATCAGATTCTAGGTGACATTCTCTAGAATGCAATAATTAAATAAGACCTAGAATCTGATTGGTTGCTATGGACAAACTCTCCACTCCTTCAAAACCCACAGCTTAGTAAATCTGGACCTAGGTCTGCATCCGTACGACCGCAGACGTATCCATTTAAATGGTTATCCCCGCCTATATGGCAGGGATAGAGCCATCGTAAGTGAAGGGTCTTCCCCTTCCCCATAAGTACTGACGTACATACCTTCGTTATGTAAGATAGTACTTACGCTAAGACTAAGGGAACAACTGCTGTGCGCATGCCCATTTGTTCGCTGGCAGATGTTACGCAGTGTAACTCAGAGCGTAAGGGGCAGTCATGTATCATCAGTGTAACTACGTACGAAGGGGCGTGCCAGCCATATGACACCCCAAATTACGCTTCAGAGGCGGGGGGGAGGCATTTAAATCGTACAGTATGGGCATGCTTAGGCGCGTAAGTATGTGCTGTCTATATGTACATCAGTACTTACGCTGTGTAAAGTTAAGGTAGGGATCAGGAAGCTAAAACGGCCAAAGTACCTACAAGCAAGGGGAGGGCCAAGGGGAGTGCCTAGTAAATACGCTACGTTAGCTCTGGATCTGGCCCAATGTTTAACAGGTCAAATCCATTATTATTTCACAATAAATGTAATACTCTTCTTCTAGATGTGATTAAAGGCGGTCTTCTCTTTAGTAATTTTACCCTAAGATGAATTGGGTTATAGGTTAAGTGCAGTTTCTTTTTACAATGCCCTGTCTCAATACATTTTTTTCCAAGGTAGAGAAATGATGTTAGAGCTCCATCTTGTGGAGAATCCTCAATCTCAATTATATCAAGTACCACATGAGAGAATATTCCATTGTTTTATTAAACGTAACAATGGTTCACTTCCCATTAACAGGCAATTGTTATAACTAGTATTCAATGATCATTTATGGAACTGTAAAAATAGGCCCAAGTGGCCCACATTCCACTTTTTACAACTGCCTGCAGAACGTGCCCTGTACTTTGTTTTGCCAGACTAGAGTTTCATGGTACCTGATGGAATATGCTAATGAGGTAACAGCATTTTTTTTTTTGTGTCCAGACTGTTGTTATTTATTCATTTTTTGTTATTAAATTACACTTTAATATACTTGTATTACATGTATGATCAAAGGCCGGATACAGACATCTATTTTTTTTTATTTATTCGAAGCAAAACATGTCAAATAAACAATGAATACATTATTTTTACTCGTCTGTTCTTTGATTTTCACATCATAGAAATGTTTCAGTCTCTATTCATAAGATTATAAGTTGTAAACATATAGGTAAATAAGTCACACGAATGCTTTTCTAGGCTGTATCTATTGTAATTGTATAGGGCATTCCCCCATATAAATTTGGAGAGTGCCACATAGTTCCCAAAAAACATTTGTGTATTTGTGCTCTAGTCAACTGTGGGAGAGTATTTATGTACTCTAATTTTTCCACTTTAGATAATGAGGAGTCTATCCACTCCATTCAAAAATGTGAAAGATTTTTTCTTGGAAAAGAGTAATGGGGGGGGGGTTAGATTGGTTCCAGACATGGATGATAGCCTTCTATGCGGTGGCACTAACAATCAGCAGTAATTTTTGTTCGCCTCTAGGAAGACATGTATCTTGGGGAAGTATCCCCCCCTAGAATTGCCCATTTTGGGTCTAGTGGCACCGAAGTCACCAAATGGTTGAGAGCATATTGGCGTACCCCTAGCCAAAAAGAGCGAAGTAAAGGACAACTCCATAAACAATGGAAGAGTTCAGCACCCAATTCCCCACATCTTGCAAAGTGGGCAGCTGTGGTCAATTCCATCATAAGGAATCGATGAGGTGTTAAATAGGTTCTATGAAAAATGTTAGAGAAGAATTCCTCATATCTGCTGACTGGGATTTGTTTAAGAGAGTAGGAAAATGTGTCAACCATTGACCTATGCCAGCCTGTGTGTTCTCATAATTCAAAACTTCCCTAAGTAATTGGTAATGCACAGTAATGGCTTTATGATTAGGGAGTTGCTTGAAAAGAGTAGTGTCTAACACATTGTTCCAGTCTAAATCTGACAAATTCCAAATGACTTGACCTATATAGTGCTGGGCTTGAAAATGTGCAAAAGGAAAGTCTTTAAGAAAATGTAACTTTTCCATCGCCTGTGTGAATGTAAGAGGCCTTCTATTCTGACAATTTATTAAATGAACTATACCATGTATACCTTGTTGTCTCCATACCGTGAAGGGGTACGCTGCCGTTCCGGATTGGAAGTTCGGATTCAACAATAAAGGTAAGTGTAAGGATGTGTGCGAGTTTAAATGGAATTTGTTACGAAGAATATGCCACACCCTATGCATGGATTCAAGAAGAGGATTATCTTTAAGTTCGGGCACCACTTCTTGGTCATGCAAGTGTTTAAGCGTCCTCAAGCTGATGAACTCCAAAAACTCCTGTTCCAATGAGGTGTCTGTATACACTTCAGATTCCTGAATCCAATCCCACAGGTGCCTCAATAAAGAAGCATTGTTGTATGTAGCTATGTTGGGGAAATGAATGCCCCCATTAGTTTTTAACTGCTGTAGCTTATGGAGACCTATTCTAGATATTCCATTGTTCCAAATAAATTTCCGATACAGCATGTTAATTTTTTTTTTAACCATTCCATTTTTATTGATTTTTCATACAAATAGAATAAGGGGGTACAGAAAAAGAAGGGGAAGGGAAATTTCCATATCACAATTGACAGAATATAATTTGTAGACATATCAATACGTATTACAAAGACATACATATCAACGTTATCAAAACTGTGATATCAACTAATAATAAAATTGTCAAAAGGGGGTAAGTAATGAAGGGAGGGAAGGGGAGGAAAGCTACCCAAGGACAGTTAAGGAAAATAATTCCACAGGTAAAAGCCAAACTATTACATCAACCTTCAACCAGTACTTCTGAACTTAGACTCTCAGGGGCCTCATTAAGTACTGGAGTAGACCTAGGCGACTCACGAGACTTACTATCAATGGGCCTGATCCAGAACAACGATTCGAAGCGAATTTACGCGTGGCGGAGACGTAAAATCACTGTTTTGAATGCACTGCGCATGCGCACCATAGAAAATACGCACATTAACGTAGCGTAATTGTGAACGTATGGGCCATTCACGTATGTGTCACGTAAATACTTACGTGTGGGCGTGCCAATTTTACGTTACCACAAAATACGTCTGAAATACGTGAAGTAGGCGGGGGGT
>WWET01000456.1:374143-390966 GCA_011038615.1 Limnodynastes dumerilii | reverse complement strand
AATCTTTTTCTGTATTTTTAGAAGTTAAAAAAAAATTACTAAAGCACAGTGTATCGGCGTTCACTTTTCCCCGGCTACCCTAACTTCAGCCGGTGTAAGGAAGGGGCCATACGCACAGGAGCGTATGGCCGCCTAGCCCGTCCTCCCAACCTCATTAAACTAGCTCCCCCCGCCCACCTACATCTTCCAGAATGGTTGAATGAGAGGGCACTCCCAAAATATATGAAGTATATCTCCAATCTACCCACACTGGCGCCAACAAAGCTTGGATTGATTGGACCAAATTTTATGAAGCCGGGTCGGAGTGAGATAAAGGCGATGTACTAATTTAAGTTGCCTTTCGGAGTGGTCAATACATTTAGAGACTTTAAAAATGAGCGTAAAAATAAGTTCCCATTTGGCAGGAGAGAATGTTGTTTTACAGTGTTGCTCCCAAGCTAATTGTGCTCGAGATTTGGGGGGGGTCCTCCAAAACTAGGATTTTGTACCAGAAAGATTTTGAAACCAGCTGGTTAATTAATGGAGTATAATTACATTCAAATATTTCAGAAGCATGGGCAGGGATGGAGATCCCGAGATAGGAGAGCGAGTCTTTCTTCCACACATATGGAAACGATGATTGAAGATGCTTAATAAGTGTAGGGGAAATATTAATGGGAAGGGCTTCCATTTTAGAAGTGTTTAACTTATAGTAGGAGGCCTGAGAAAAAGCAGTTAACATAGAATGTAGGGCCAGTAAAGAAACATTAGGGTCAGACACAAAAAGCATAACATCGTTGGCAAATAAGCATATCGGGGTAGATCCAGAACTACGTTTGCCGTACATTTACTCGCGTAGCATATTTACGCGTGCATACCTTCTATACACTCCCCTTGGCACACCCCTTGAATGTACGTATTTTGTCAAGATACGCTTTTCAAACCCTACCTTAACTTTTGCCAACGTAACCGCAGTGATCCGCACACGTACATATGGGCAACACGTATTTACGCAGCTAAGCACGCCCATACTGTACACTTTAAATACAAACCCCCGCCTACATAACGTATTTCAGACGTATTTTACGTATCCCGTAATATTGGCACGCCCACACGTAAGTATTTACGTGACACATATGTGAATGGCCCATACGTTCACAATTACGCTACGTTACTTAGCGTATTTTCTATGGTGCGCATGCGCAGTACTTACCAAAAGGCGATTTTTTACGTCTCCGTCACGTGTAAATTCGCTCACAAGCGTTGTTCTGGATCTGGCGCATCTTCTGTAAAGTTGGGCCAAATCCAAAGCCAGGGAAAAGGGGTGAAGATCAAATTGTTTCAGCCAATGGCTCCATTGCCATAGCAAAAATCAGTGGGGACAATGGGCAGCCCTGGCGAGTACCGTTTTTGATCAAAAAAGAGTCGAATAGAAATCCATTAATAAATACCCGAGCGTTGGGTACTGTGTATAAAGCCAAAATTGCATGTAAGATTGGACCAGAGAAACCAAATTTAAGGAGGACTTGCCGCATGTATCCCCAGTGTATACGATCAAAGGCCTTCTCTACATCAAGCGAGTGAAGGATCCCCTGAAGGCCATTAGTATTCCTTAAATCTACAACATCTAGGACTCTTCGGGCGGCATCTGATGCTTGACGATTTAGGATAAATCCCACTTGGTCGGGATGAATTAAGGTTGGCAAAAGTGGGGCAATTCTATTAGCTAAAAGTTTTGCATAAATTTTAAGATCTACGTTTAATAACGCAAATGGTCTATAATTCTGGTGAGTTGTTGGGTCCTTCCCCGGCTTTGGAATAGCCACAACCTGAGCTGACAACATTTCTGCTGGGAAACACCCTCCTTCAAAAACGGTATTATATAGTTTAGTTAGTAGGGGGCTATCTGGTCAGAAAACTCTTGGTAAAAAGAGGAGATAAAACCATCTGGACCCGGGGCTTTCCTTTTAGTCTGGAGTATTATGTAGTAGGTAATCCGATAGAATATCAGCGATTTGGAGATGGAGATGGTAGTCTCCACAGACAAGGAGGGGAAGCCTTTTTCTGATTATCCCAACGCCAAATTATTGGGGCATGGTCTGACCATACCTTCGTAAGAATATCTATATAAATCGAATGCTGTAGGGTCCATTAGTCCGAAAGGATTAAGTCAATGCAGGAATATGTTTTGTGGGAGGAGGAATAGAAGGTGTAAACCCTTTCGCCTGGATGTAATACTCTCCACACATCAAATAGCTCAAATTCCCTAAGTAATTTCGTAAGAGCAGCTGATTGAGCTTCCCATGTGCCAACAGTACCTCCCGTCTGTCTAGTTCTATCTAGGGCAGGATCAGGGACTAGATTAAAATCACCTAGCAGAATAAGATGACCTTTCCTAAGAACTTAAACTCGCTGGAACAGGGTACGGAGAAATGGTATTTGGTGGGTATTAGGGGCATATAGCGATACAATAGAGACCCAGCGAGACTCAAACTTACCTACGATTATAATAAACCTCCCATTTTTATCAGAAGTTTGTGAAACAAGCTTAAAGTGGACACTAGTGTGAATCAATATAGCCACTCCATTTTTTTTAAAAGGACCATTTGATGTGTAACAGGTGGGGTAATTATGATTAGTAAATCATGGTGAAGCTCTGGAGTGAAAATGCGTTTCTTGAAGGGCCACTATATCTGCTCTATGGGATTGAAAACTTGACAGCGCCAAACGTCTCTTCACGGGGGAATTCAGCCCCTTAACATTCAGAGTAAATAACTTAACCATAACTTCCTGGTTGAGCGATGCGTAGAATATGAATTGATGAAATTTGAATAAAAGATTGAATGAAAAGTATCCTCGGGGAGACCAGGAAACAACTTTGAATCCAATGGCATCTAGGGGAATACGGGAAGGAAAAGAGACAGAAGGGAAATTTTTGGGGAGGGAAAAAACTAAATGTGCCCAGTATATCGGGCCGGCATGGGAGCCACATAGGACAGTGTGGCAACACAAATATTGTGGGGGCGGGCCCACTCAAGTGAGACATACATCTCCGGGGTACTAGTTGTAACAAGTAAACACCACACATAGAGAAAAAACATGTTTTGCAAACACTGTTTAACAAACTGCAAATATTCTGAATACAAACTGTGTCAAGACCCGATCAAAATTAACCTGCTCGGAACCGGTGTCACCTTAGGGGTGGCAGTCCCCATTGTATTGTACGACCACTAAGCAGAATTTTTTTTCCCCGCTATATATTTGAAAGAAGACTTTTGCAACTAAATTGAAGAGTTGCACGGGAGTATGCAAAACAATAAGTAAACACCACACATAGAGAAAAAACATGTTTTGCAAACACTGTTTAACAAACTGCAAATATTCTGAATACAAACTGTGTCAAGACCCGATCAAAATTAACCTGCTCGGAACCGGTGTCACCTTAGGGGTCGCAGTCCCCATTGTATTGTACGACCACTAAGCAGAATTTTTTTCCCCCGCTATATATTTGAAAGAAGACTTTTGCAACTAAATTGAAGAGTTGCGCGGAAGTATGCAAAACAATTTGTTTAACTAGGAACCAAAAAAAAAAAAAGGAAGTTGGCTATGACACCGGGACCAAGCTAAATTTCACACAGAAAATTACAGCACAATACAACAACAGGATAGTATAAGTATTAGTTTGAGCATGGGTCTACTAATAGGTCAGTCACTCACGGAAAATTACTTAGAGGCGACGACTGTTGTCCATTCAGATTGTAACGGGGCTGGGCGAGTAAGCCTTGGATCTTGAACTGGAACTTTCCAGGATGACAGGAGAGAAAGTCCTTCCTTCATTGTGGAAATAACATGCAGAGTATTACAATATCGAACCAACAATTTTACTGGGAACCCCCAACGATATGAGATCCCTTGAGCCCGTAAGGCAAGGGTGATGGGTCGCAGTTCCCGTTGTCTATTAAGCGTAGGGGCCGAAAGATCCGGGAATATTTGAAGGTTTTGCAGGATCTCCGAGTCCTCTTCATTGCGTGCAGCACGTAAGATGTTTTCTTTAGTGTGAAAAAAGTGGACTCTCATAAGGACGTCTCTAGCCTGCGATGGGGGAGCCATATTAGACTTGGGTACCGATGAACTCTGTCCAGCAAAAGTTCTGATGCAGGAGAATTGGGGAGCAGTTTGTGGAAAAAAAGGTCTTGAACATAAATCGGGAGGTCTTGGTTTGAGACAGACTCCAGAATGACGCAAATTTTGAGGTTGTTTCTCCAGGCCCGATCCTCCAAATCAGTAACTTTAAGTTTAAGGAAGTCCACCTCCTTTTGTAGCGATTCTTGGGAGTCAAGCAGATCATTATGAGAGTGAACCAGCGCACCCATTTTGGTTTCCAGATGATCAGTTCGGTCACCGAGCTCTGTAATATCTGCTCTGATCTCCTGTAGTGACGCTTTGAGATCTGCATGAATATCCGCTCTAAGTGACAGTAACATTTGCTGCATTGCTTTCACCGTCAGGGGAGCCTCAGAGTCCAGGTTCACTGCCATATCAGTGACTTGGGACATCGCTCTTGGTGATAGAGGCGAGGAGGGGATGATAGAGGCAGCAGCCTTAGGCGTCTGTTTAGCAGATTGCTTCTGAGGAGAGCGACATGGGAATCTGACAGGAGGCTGGAGAGGTGAGGGCTTTGCCCTTTTCGGAGGCATATCAGGCAGGATGAAGAAATATTCCAGGCAGAAACAAGGAGTCAAATATGAATCCTGATGAGTGACAGATGCAAATATGTTGTATAAAATGTGGATTAGACTAGCTGAGCATTAGCGTAGATTGTACCCCAGAGATGCAAGGGAGTAGTTTACATGATTGCTTTAACAGAAAGGGGGTTATCCCCCAAGAACATTGAGGGGTGAGAGATGTAGTTGAGATATATAAAGCTGTTAAACTTTTCTGGAAGCAGCAGGTATTTGGCTTTTACACTTGAAGCTGATTGCGGTGTGATACTGCCCCCCTGTGGACTTTGGTGGTAACACACTGAGCTCAGTCGGAATGTTAATTTTTTTAATATCTGTCTGTGTCAGAAAGAGAGGCATTGATTGGAGCAGATACAGGAGTTTTGGAAATAAGACCTTGATTAAATCCGCTCGACCCATATAAGAGAGCTGTAGACACATCCACCCCTCCAGGTCCCTCTCCAGGGTTCTCATGAATGGTGTAATATTCATAGCATACAAATCTACAGGATTTTTTGCAATATTGACTCCTAGATAGTTGAGTGCATGTCTCTGCCATTTATTATGGAACCCATGACTCCACCATGGTTTAACACATCCAGGGGGTAAGCAAAGTGCAGTGGATTTATCTAGATTAATTGTGAGTCCTGAGATCTCTCCAAATTCCTGGATTGTTCCAAGCAAAGACCCCACCACCTGCTCAGGGTTTGAAATATATAGTAAAATATCATCTGCAAAGACAGTCATTTTTATTGTTCTGCTACCAATTTTGATACCTTCAAAGTCCACCCAACTTTGAAGGATATGTAACAATGGGTCCAGAGAAAGGTTGAACAACAAAGGTGACAGCGGACACTCCTCTCTTGTTCCCCTCTCCATTATCAATTTGTCTCCCCTTTGACCATTAAGTAAAAATTGAGTTGACTGAGAATTATAAATGTAACGAATAAGTGTGATAAATGTAGCGCCAAACAAACGTTTTTCAAATATTTTATATAGGTGCGTCCATGAGATCAAATCAAAAGCTTTATGTGTGTCTAGACACAACCGTGGCAGCCACAGCAGCACTAATTCCCTTAACCGAGTGCCTGCCTGCTACAAATCCCAGTTGATATGCACGTTCTCACTATAAGATATATACTTCTTTGAACAGTCTCAATGAGTTCTTTAAAGTTGATTACCAAGCATTCAAGATCCCAATATACAGAGGAATGCAATGTTCCGATAATTGGAAAGTTAACGCTTATACACAGACCTTTAGTCTGAATTTCCCAAGTCCAAAAAATGTCTCCAGATACCGAGGAATAGTTGGTAGGTCCTGACCTTTACTGGAACACTTAGCTCCAATCCACCATGATATGTCAGGGTTCCATGCAGTATATAATCAAAGAGAGGAGAAGATATATAGTGAAGTATATTTTGACAGGTAATTTTCACTCAAAAACCCAGTACTACTTACATTCAGAGGAGGGGTGAGTGAAGGAGAGGAGAAGAGACAGTCTTGGAAGAGATTTTTATTACCACATATATCGGGATATATGAGACATGCAATAGTGACAAGAGAGATGGAATGTGCGTAGGATACCTGGATGTTGGTGATCCCTTGATATCAGAACGTATTACACTATTGTCTGGCTTTTTACTTTTCCCTTATATATGGAATGAGTACCTTTGTAAGGAAGCTATAAAAGAGAAGGAGAAAAGTCCCTTACTGATGAGCTGTATTACAAAGAGGAGAGGAGGGGTGAGTGAAGGAGAAGAGAAGAGACAGTCTTGAAAGAGATTTTTATTAGCACATATATTGGGATATATGAGACATGCAATAGTGACAAGAGAGATGGAATATGAGTAGGATACCTGGATGTTGGTGATCCCTTGATATCAGAACGTATTACACTATTGTCTGGCTTTTTTCTTTTTCCTTATATATGGAATAAGGGGGACTGAGTGTGTATAGATTGAAAAAGTTCTAATAAGGCAGGGGGGCACCCTTTCCCTTAATATTTTATAGTACTCATTTGTTAACCAATCTAGCCCAGGAGCTTTATGTGTCTTTAATGTTTTAATGGCAAATTCAATTTACCCAAGAGTGATAGGGTCATCTAGAAGTTCTCTCTGCTCCTGTGTCAATCTAGGTAAGTGAGCTTCACATAGAAGTGTGTCATGGAGGTTAGGGTCTCCTGGAATTGCCTGGTAGAACTTTTTATAATATGGTTGAAATTGTTGAACAAAATCCTCAGATTTGGTAAGCAACCACCTAATGAATTATCTCTATTTAAGGCTGTAATGTGGCTCCTGGGTTTCCAGGCTTTTGTCATACTCGCTAAGATTTTCCCTGGTCGGTTACCCCATCTATAGTCTTTATGTGTGGAGAAATCCAACTGCTGTGGAGCCTGGACTGTAAGGTGTGCCTCGAGCAGACCCCTTGCCTGCTTGTATAGCGCCAATGTATGAGAGGTAGGGGTTTCCACAAATTTACGAAAAGTGGAAGATACCTTCTGTTGTAACGACCTGGTCTGGACTGTGGCTTCTTTACGGTGCTTTAATATATAATTAATTATATGGCCTCTCATCACTGCATTAGATGTTTGCCAAAACAAAGTTGGTTCGTCCCTGTGTTTCAAGTTAGTGTCTAAGGGCCTGATCCAGACCTACGCATGAGAGCGGAGCGTATTATCGCTCCAGCATAAAAACTTTCACTCCCATGACACTCCCCTTACCTTTACCTCCATACGCCAGCTGAACCCTACCTTAACTTTTCCCGGCGTCAGTACGAATTTTCGTAGCGCCGCGCGTACCGACATGGGCGAAGCATGCCCATTCCCTAACTCCAGTGTCCGTACTAACTTCGTAATATAAACACGCCCCGTCGTCAGAAAATATGCAAACAATACGGACGCCTGAATCACCGCTACGTACAATTTAAATGGCTCCCCCGCCTACATTCCCTAACTCCAGCTTCCGTACTAACTTCGTAATATAAACATGCCCCGTCGTTGGAAAAAACGCAAAGAATACGGACGCCTGAATCGCCGCTACGAAAAGGTCTTTGGTATGACCGGAAGTTGTCACTCTGCACATGCGCAGTGCGTTTTTTCTGCCGAATTTACGCTTACGACCAGCGTACGGTCGCTTGCGAGCGTAGGTCTGGATCAGGCCCTAAGTAAGTATTGACCCCATTTATATTTCAAGTATGCTTGAAAGTCCTGAGAATCCATTTTGGAGGCTTTAAGGGGTGTCTCCTGAGGTAAGTTTGGCTCTTAATTTAAAAACATATATATATGACCCAATATTGGGTCATTATATAATCGATTCTGGCAAGAGAACCGTGTGCTGCCGACATGTGTGTATATTGCCTCTCAGTAGGGTGAAGAATGCGCCACGGGTGTACCAGGGAGTGTAAGACTCCAAGGCCATGGTTGTGCTGCCAATTTGAAAAATGGGGATTTCTACCTGGAGGGGATTTATCCAACAGTGGGTCCACCACCGTGTTCAGGTAACCCCCAGGATAAGATTAGGTGCGTCACGCTGGAACAGGAACTGCAACTAGGCTCGGAAGAATCCAGTCATGGCACCATTTGGTGCATATACATTAAGAACAGAGTACCTAGTGGAATTAATTAAATATCTAAGAAGAGAAAACGACCCTCTGGGTCCGCATATTGATCTGTGATCTGATAGTGTAATCCTCTTCTTAATACAATAGCGACACCCCTAGATTTAGTATTATGTGAGGCATCTATGCACTTACCTATCCATTTGTCTTTTAAAGTGTTGCCTTCAACTGATTTCCACGATGTCCTCCTCCTTCCTCTTCTGGGTCCCCGCTACTAATGACCGGTCTGTCGCTAGAGGGCACCCTTTTATAGAAAATATGACGTCATCTACATTAGGGGGCTCTAGTGAGCAATCTAGTGTGTATGACATCATATTTTCTATAAAAAGGTGCCCACTAGCGACAGACCGATCATTAGTAGTGGAGACCCAGAAGAGGAAGAAGGAGGACATCGTTGCAAGTGCTAGAAGAGGCCGAAGACCAGCTGCAAGCACCGGACCATCCTCTTCAAGCAAGCTGACAAGCATCTTCAATCAACATTACAAGAAGATCTTCACAGAAAGAAGAAAATCCAAGCAAATCATCCCAAGACAGATGACTGCTAAACAATGAGTCCCTACTTTACTTTATTATTTAATTACACATTTTAAAAGCAAAATACACTTTTATTTACATTTTTTTTATTGTGGCCACCATTCAATTCTATGTACACAGTAAGGGACATTTTTTTTTACATTTTATTCATGGTTAAAAATGTATTGTTAGGTCATGTAATGTTGAAATGTTTATTTGGGGAATTTTTAACATTTATTAGGGACACATTACACAATTGATTGTAGAATGTTATCACTTAGCAGGCTGACGCTTACACTACTATAAGGATTAGCATGGCCACAAATACATGGCCATGCTTTTCCTTATAGTAGTATATGCGTCAGCAGGATAAGTGATAGAAAAATCCATTTTGAAATAGAGTATCGCCGTGCTTTTCAATAGAAAAACATGCCAATTTTCCATTTTAAAATCATCAACTGCGACTCTAAATCAATGCCAAAAATACGGGCATAGTAAATGCAGCGATTTTTAGGAAAAAATCGCTGTAAAAAATCGACCTACTCAACCTACTCGACTACTCTAAAATGGTATAACCCAGGAGATTAAAGCATTTTCCCAACTATTAAGACAACCCCAAAATACTTAATTAAAAGCTCTTCAGTTACCCCCCACCTTTTCTTGATGTTCATTCTTTTTCAGGAGGCAGCGTTATGAGTGCTAACTTTTTAATCAAACTAAAACTCTTAACCAATTATAGGTGTTTACTTGAACAAGTTGGATAAGGTGAATCTCTAGACATATATTTCTGTCTATTAGTCTTGCAACAATAAAAATATTTTAACAGTTATCAGTCACTGCTAACTGAACACGTTAGCGCTAAGAAACCTAGAATCTTATCTTATATGTTCTCAACTTTTGTCCTTAACATGAACAAACTGAAGTCCCATATTGGTTGCAAAAAAAAGTCATTGTCATTGTGAAGTGTGATCTACTTTGAAACTTTCAGTTTCTTGCGGTTAGGTAGGGGTACACCAGAGAGCATCTCAACAGTCTGAGATATAAAGAAAGTTTTACTGCAGGATTACTGATGGTTAGGTGAACGACCGGGTTGATTAGATCTGTGAAAAAAATGTATTGACCATTCTCCGTAACTTTTAGCTTCGCAGGATAGAGTAGTGCGAATCTGCGATTATTTTCCACCAAGTGCCTGCAAACTGGGGAGAATTCCTTTCTTTTTTGAGCCACAGATGCGGAGAAGTCTTGAAAGATAAAGATGCGGTGGTCATCAATGATCAATGATGGAGATCTCTGATATGTCATTAAGATCGTTTCTTTACAACGATAATCTAGGAATCTAGCAATGACTGGCCGAGGACGACTATGATCCCCTTGTCTTTCCGGATCAATAAGGTGTGCTCGTTCAATTTGCGGTCGAGCCATCTCGAGCTGCAGAGAGGGAGACACTGATATAGTCCATCAGCTGCTGACCTTTAACCTGTTCAGGCACTCCAATAAATCGTAAATTATTTCTATGACTGATGTTCTACAGATCATCAATTCCGAGATTACCCTTGTCTGAGATTTCACTGTATTTTGTTAAGAGTGGATAACATCCTCTGAGTCTCCTGTGCGCTGTTTCAATCCCGCAATTCTTGTCGTATTCACATCAATCTTTGCCAATGAAGCATCACATCTAATTTTTTTAACATTGTGGACAATAATTCATATGCACGCATCTGTGCTATCCCATCATGACACTTCAAATAGACAGGAAAATTTACACATGGGCATCCCTCTAATGCTCCTTTCACACCCAAATTCCAGGTAAATCCCGGGTTGTAGCCTTTCATACTGGACCTGTGTCTGCAGAGGCAGACAGTAATCCCTATCCCCAAATACATATTTTTAATGGAATTAATGTACTCATTTGTACACTATGGGATATCGTGTTATTCAATGTTTAATAATTTTATTATTTTTTAAATGTTGTTAATAACAAAATAATATATTGTGAACATTCTCCATTTGTAGCCTACAAATATTTATAATTACACCATATCTACAAGTGCAGCTGATTTATTGTATTTTTATCTGAAGATAGAAGTCAGTGGATTTACTAAGGGGAGTGGTTTGAAATCACTGGTAAATTGCCCTAAAATTGCCAGAGAAAAAAGGAGGTGCTTGTGACAATTAAGGTTACATAAATCGCTGGCAATTGGTCAGCAAGTAATCATTCTGGCTATAAAAAGGATCTCACAAAGGTGACCAGTTGATAATTATTGTTCTTACTACTAGAGTGGCGCGTATTGGAAACTTGCAGCATACAACATATGTAATGTGTGCTGTGTACATTCCAAGCACCACACCAAGGTCTGAGGAGGAGGAACAACATGACCAGCCACCGGTCCTGTGCAGGCAACGCATACCCCATCTGTCATGTGTGTGTGTTTGGCATGCATTTGGACCTTGACTTCCTGTCTGATCAGGAGGTGGTGCAATTGTTTCATCTGAACCGCACTATCCTCCTGAGCCTATATGAGCAGGTGAGGAGAGATTTGGAACCATCATGTCGGTCCCATGCAGTTTCTGGGCTGCACAAATTATTGTTCTCATCCATTTTATGGCCACAGGATCTTTCCAGTCTGTGACCAGATGAGTCGTTGGCTTTTAACAGGCGAACTTTTCAGGTCACTTTTCATATGTGTTAAGTGCACTTAAAAGAGTGTTGCATGCATATATCTGCTTCCCCAGCCAGGAGTCACAGTGGCGAGACTTTAGAGACCTTAAATTAGCCTTCTATATAGTCTCAAGATTTCCAAATGTCCTGGGAGCTATAGACTGCACTCATATACCGCTGAGACCACATAGAACTAGAGCACATCTCTACAGCAATCGCCACCATTATCACTCCCTTAATGTGCAGATGGTCTGTGATGCTAACTTGAAAATGAGTCATGAGTCTTGAGTAAGTCATAGTCATGATACCTATATTCTGAGACAGTCAAGTCTTTATTCCAAGTTTGAGAATGGACATATGCCAGAGGGTTGGCTGTTGGGTAATTATAAGGTTAAGCACAGATATGAGGCACACATAGGACCTGATTCACACTTAAGAAGCTGAGGCTTATTAAGTATGGAATTTCCTGAAATGACCTACTATGCATGTGTAGTAGGTCATTTACGCAATCCACCTACCAGTTAGGTACTTAGATTGGCTCTGTGCGGTCTTTAAAGACCGCACTGAGTAGTTTAGGAAGAAGGAGGTGTGCTGATGCTGCCTCTACAAGGTTTGAGTTAGAAGTGGAAGGGATTTAGATTAGCTGGGGAGGGGAGTGGGTTTCTCCGTGCGTATTTTCCTTCTTAATTGTCATAAGGTTCCTAAAAACGGGGGTGTGGGTTAGGGGCAGGACAGATGAGCTAGGTGCGGTTCTGTCCGCACCTAACTCAAACGTAAGTGAAAAACACATGTGGTGTAGCTGCTAAAAAAAAGAGTATATATACGCTCCACTGAAGCCTAATTATTTGGACAGTAAAAACTGTGTTAATATTCAAAACTTCAGCGCTATTTGTGGAGGGATAGAACGTCTTAATCAGAAGGATGAGAGGTTCAAATAGTGTAAAAATAAGTTACATTTTTTATTATATACAGTAGAAAGTTTTTTTTTAAAACACAGTTGTCGATTGTAAGTCCACAGTTTAGTGCAGAGTGAAAAGATATTAGAAGGACTCACTTTCCTTTAGGAACGGCACCTTTTTTCGCTGGTAGTATATAGCTTTAGTTCCCAGGATAAACAAATGACCAGAGCAGGAGATGAGGTCCTTACAGGCAGGAGTCTTTGATAAATCACCAACGCGTTTCAGTCGTGCATCGGCCTTTGTCAAGGATAGTGGCTGGTGGTTCGCCATTTAAGTAGCTAAGACAAGCATCAATCATTGTTAAATCGGCGGGTAAAACTTTGGCATAATGTGTGAAGAAAGCAATCAAAAGATACATTGTAACAGACCTTGCAGTGGAAAATACATAGTATAGAATGACGAGGTTATGCATATTAAAATAGTTTATAAGAAAACGCAAGATTGTGATATGCAGGCTCTGGGGCCAATGAGATAAGGTTCCGTCATCATGGAAATGCTGTAAAGATTGCGGTAGTACACATGATAAGAAGTAACGGGATTATAAATAAACTGGTATATAGGGCACGAAGGGTTAAAACATACAAGGTTCTATGCTCAATGCGATAAAGGTTGTGTTAAAGATACAGTTGAAAAAACTGTTTAAACAATTGCGAGGTTTTGCATATCAAGCTTGTCCATAAAAAACATACAGGTCAGTAATAAACTGTTTGATAAGAAGCACAGTGTTATAACCTGCATGCACTATGTGGAAAGAGAGTTCCGTAGTCCTGGTAATATAATGAGATTAAAAGGGATAGGCTGAAAAGCTTTTTCTTCGGTTTTGTTAAATAAAAAGAGCATGGTAATTAAATGTGTTATTTGGGAATTTTTGAAGCGGTCGTGGCAGAAAAAATTATATGGCCAGTTATAGAGAAATAAGGGCTAAGGTGGATGAGACAGTATGTGCTATGTTGGTTGCCATCGAAACCTAGTAACCATTGGTAGCTAAGGTAAAGATGAGTTTGAACATCACCTCATAGGTGAAGAGTTCTGATTTTTTCTTCTTATTTTCTTCTTAAATATTTTTTAAAGGAACCATTTTAATTCAAAGTCAAGGTTAAGACCTGTGGGTTGTAATATTTTCAGTTTGAAAATCCACTCCGTTGCTAGGGTGGCTAGTCTTTTTTCCATATTTCTATTCTGCCAATGTTCCAGTACAGCCTGGATACCCCAAATTTTTTTTATGCCATTGGGGGAACAGTTGTGATGTGTTTTAAAGTGCATGGGAATAGAATGGTACCTAACCACTAGAGGTGTCATAGAACGTAATGTTGTACTATTAAAAACCAGGTTCAGGTGCCTTGATAAATCTGGTGGTATGCTCTACTCCCCTGCAAAGGTGGCTGATAGCGTGCTGGTTTGCTGTCTACTTCATAATCTGGCTTTACAGCAACCTACCACAGAGATTAATGAAGTAGACAGTGAGCAAGCGGGAGTCTGTGTTCCATCTGGAGATGTGCAGGCAATAGAGATAAGGAATGGTTTCATTTTTAATTATTTTACGTGTTTTAATTAATATTGAAATGTGTGTTTTAACATGTAGACAATTGCATCATATTTTTTATTTTTATTAATAGAGTTCTATTGGTTGTGACCTTACCTTCTTCATGAATGTAAATGTGAGCATGCACTATCAGTATGTGTTCTAAGTATGTAAGTAATATAAAAAAATTATTTTTAAACAGATTTTTTTATTTTAATACACAATTGATCAGCTTGTCACATGTGATTCTATTAAATATTATGATAAAAACAAAAACAAATTAAAGCATAGTGAAAATGATATCTTTATATGATATTAAACAAAAAACACATGACATGTTATGCTCACTTATGATATGGATATGAAATTTATAAGGACAAAAACCACATAGTGCAGTACTTTTTAGAATTATTAAAAATCAAAATTTTTACATTTATTTTGTTTGTTTCCGTGAGGATTTTTCAGATTCAGGAAACCTTGCTCGTGTCCCTCTCCCCCCACTTCCCCCTGGTTCTTGCTGTACTGCAACAATAAATGTAACTACATGAGCAGTCAGCTCCCTTATACTCTTGTGATCCACTGGTAGCTGCTTTTACTCCTCTGAGGGCTATGCATATACAGTATAATTTGATGCATCAGAAGATTTAAAAATATTTAGGTAACTGTTTTTACTCCTTTTAAGACTGTGCATATAGCTCTCCTCATGGACGCTGCTCTGGCAGTCTCTTGTGGGGAAATACTGATTGTAACGTCCGGATATGCGGGAAAACCTTTTGCCCGGCGCTTTCTGCTTCGCCACTTAGAGACCAAGCACCCTGCATTAAAAGACAAGCCTTCTGAGTATTTTGAATGAAAAAAGCATGAACAAGAAGTACAGAAGCAATTACTGATGGCTACCACACCAACAAATGCGAGTGCACTGAGAGCATCATACTTGGTGGCTAATCGTATTGCTAAGGCTAAGAAGAATTGACCCTGCCAGCCACTAAAGACATTTGCCGTGAACTTCTAGGAGAGGCTGCGGTTAAAAAGATAGCACAGGTGCCTCTTTCAGCTACCACCGTCACTCGGGGCATTGAGGAAATAGCAGAAGACATTGAGACACAATTGTTGGAGAGGATTAATAGATCACCGTGGTACGCTCTCCAGGTTGACGAGTCTACAGATATTGCCAACAAGGCAATGCTACTTGTTTACACGCAATATCTTTATCAGGAGGATGTGCATGAGGATATGTTATGTGCTCTATCATTGCCAACCAAAACCAGTGCCGCAGAACTATTCAAGTCGCTGGATGATTATATATCAGGAAAGCTGAAATGGTCCTTTTGTGTCGGCATATGCACAGATGGAGCTGCTGCCATGACCGGAAGGCTGTCTGGTTTAACTACTCGGATTAAGGAGGTTGCACCTGAATGTGAGTCTACGCATTGTGTCATTCACAGGGAAATGCTGGCTAGCCGAAATATACCACCGGAACTTAACAGCGTATTGAATGATGTCGTTAAAGTCATTAACCACATCAAAGCACACGCCCTTAACTCGCATCTGTTCAAGCAGCTTTGTGAGGAGATGAACGTGGAGCACAAACACCTTCTCTTATACACAGAAATAAGATGGTTATCCCGAGGGAGATCGCTGGCCAGAGTGTTTGAATTACAAGAGCCGCTGCAGAGATTTCTCTCAGAAAAAAAGTCACCGCTGGCTACACATTTCAGTGACGAGGAATGGGTCGCAAAACTCGCTTACTTGTGCGACATATTCAACCTGCTCAATGAACTCAATCGGTCACTTCAGGGGAAAATGACAACTGTCTTCAAGTTGGCAGATAAAGTAGCTGCATTTAAAGCCAAACTGGATTTGTGGGGACGGCGCGTGAACAGAGGTATATTTGACATGTTTCAAACATTCGCGGGGACTTTGGAAGAGACTGAGCCCAAGCCTTCATTGTCCCAGCTGGTGCACGATCACCTGTCTTTGCTTTTAAAAGAGTTTGAGCGCTACTTCCCAATCACAAAAGACCCACGAACTGCCAAGGAATGGATTCGCGACCCATTTGTCAACAAACCAGGTGAATCCAGCATGTCTATGCAAGAGGAAGATCAACTGCTGGAGATCGAAAATGACGGCGGCCTTAAAAGTATGTTAGAGACAACAACAACAGCCGGTGTTCTGGATTAAAGTCATGGCAGACTACCCTGAGGTCGCTACAAAAGCACTGAAAACCCTGTTGCCATTTCCGACATTCTATTTGTGTGAAGCGGGATATTCTGCAGTGACAGCAACCAAAACAAAATTACGGAGTAGACTGGACATAAGCAACACACTTCGGGTGTCATTGTCTCCCATTACCCCTAGATGGCACTGTCTCGTTGCAGAGAAACAAGCTCAGGGCTCCCACTGATTTAGCGTTATGGTGAGTTGTATTTTTCATGCACTTTATATTTGGTTACCATAGAGACCAGAGAGTGTTAGGAGGCAGAGAGGATGTTACTCATGTTATGTTGTTGGTGTGATGCTACGAGGACGATGCTAATAAAGTTGCATATGAGTACACAGTGGATTCACGTTTATTATTATATTTATAAAATACCACAGTTTTTATGCCGGTCGTACCATTTTATTTTTTGTATTTATTTGCAACACCTTAAAAGCCGGTCCGTGAAAATATTTTTTGACATTAAACTGGTCCGTGGCCCAAAAAAGGTTGGGGACCGCTGCCATAGGGGATAGGGATGAGGGATGTGAAATTTAGGGGGTGTGAGGGGATGTTGTGTTGCAAGCAGCAGTAATTCCCTGAATTTTTCCCCAACAGACAAATTGTATTAAATGGCATAAAACTAAGAGAATAGGG
>WWET01000456.1:309883-326645 GCA_011038615.1 Limnodynastes dumerilii | reverse complement strand
AGGCACATTATGGGGAATACTGAGGGGGGTTGGAGGCACATGATGGGAGATACTGATACCGGTGACTCAGGTAATGTCCCACCGTCAACGCAGGGATCCTCACAACCCCCTCGCCCCGGTGATGCAGGGACCGCCCCTATGCTTTTTACTTTTCTCCCTGAAATGATTTTTCAAAAGTAGGCAACCATGGTATATAAATGCTTTCAGTATTTATTGTAAAGACTGTAAATAGGAGATCAAACTGTATTTTTTATTTCTGTCTGCAATTGCACCTATTTTTTTACTGACAAAGAGGGCTGCACCAAATTGTACTGGTGTACTGTGCTGCCCTATGCTTACCTATTATTATTATAATAATAATAATGCTTATTTATATACCGCCACAAATTGTCTGCAGCGCTTTACAGAGAACGTTAGACATTCACATCTACCCCTATTGAAGCTAAATATTAAGGTCCCTAACACAATACACAAGGGTTAATATTAGTCAGCAGCCAATTAACCTACCAGTATGTTTTTGGCGTGTGGGAGGAAACCGGAAAACCCGGAGGAAGCCCACGCAGACGATCGCTATAGCAGACCTGTTGTGCAGCTCTACTAAAGTGACAGGCAACTCCTCTTTGGCTCCCTGTACATATGATGTGTAACATAAAAGCCAGTGAAAGACAAGCCCCATGAGTGGGGTAATATATGCCTCCTACATCTGACCCTTGGTGTACCATCTTTTCATCATGAAATGTAGGAGGGTATGTTACTGAAGTCATGTTTTTTATAGCTACAGCAACTGCTAGTCTTTGACTACATCTTAGCCTCCAAGAAAATGGCCACCTTCATAGGCCTCAGGGTGATTGCCAGACACTGCAGGAAGTCACCTTACTATTCAGGGAGAGTTGGCAAGTATGAGGAAAGCTGTGAAGAATTTATGTGCTATGACTATGAGCTAAAAAATTTTCCCTGCAAGCAAAAGATAAATAAGTAAAATTAGCACTGATTGTTTGGCAGCATCTATTGTCTAGGTGCAGGTTTGATCCTTTTTTCTGTGCTGCTCTTAAGGCTGAAGCAGCCCCATTATATGCAGCACAAGGTGCTCAGCTGTTGGCTTTGATACTGTTCAGATATAACAAACAGCAGTGTGTCTTCTGTGACACGGAAGAAGAACAATGTGGTGTATGTCAGAACCCAAATATGGTAAGTTAATCTTGTGACGGCCCACACAACGTCTGCGCTTGTCCTTGCACTCTAGCTAGATATCAAAGTGTCATATATTAAAGGCACATATGAGAGTGGGATTTATGTCTTCATTAGGATTCTCTCGGATCTATCTCACAGGATGCTTTCCACCCTCTTTCTGACACATCTCCATCTCCTACACAGCTCAGGAAAATAATTAGGTGAAGGAAGTTGAACGATGATGCCTTTCATCAAATGCATGCGAAAGTTCAGCAGAAACTCACAGTCTCAGTACTCTGTTTCCAATCATCTCATCAGACGCAACATCATCATGGTGACTCACAGTAGCAATAACACAGTCATAGATGTCAACATTCCTAAGTAGAAATCACTGAATCTGCACATGCATAATATCATATAAAAGCCCGGAATGCATGTATTCCCATAGATGTCTTTTTAGTGTAGATGTTTTTGCACTATAATGTTATATATGTGATTCTTGTTTTTATTCTGTTGTTTTTCTATGTTATTATTGTTTTTATGTACATTTTACAACACACCTTGTCAAGGCCTTAGTTAAGCGTCAGCACTGTGTCAGAGCTCACGCCTCCATCCCAATTACTAACTATAAGCTGTGGGTGGCCATTGCCCACCTGCCTGCACCTATGCCCTCTAGCAACACTATCGACACACATTCTGTCCTTGGCATGTAGAAAGTTTGGCTGCTTCTGAACTTTGGCTGAAGGAAGCCAGATCATTACAGGTTCCTTTTATTAAAGCACCAGAGAAACACTGGATTGCCTGTGATCACAACTGCTATAGAAATTGATGCTGGAGCTATATAAGATTAGCTCATTGTTTGAACCCGAGGCCTTATTAAGTTTACAAATGCAGGGAGCAGGGGAAGGATAGCGCTGGCTCATGAGTATAGAATGATACATAAATATTTCTATTGGCTGCTTCTGGAAATGTTTTGCTTCTAAAGATTTTAGTACAACCCCCTCACCCACACCGTCCATCTTGATCTGCAAAATAATAGATCTGTAAAAATAGGTTGCGGAGTAATCATAAACTTTCTATACCTTCTCAAATAAATAATTAGGATATGAACTGCATTTGTAGTGATAAATTTATCATATGGGAATTGTAACATGCAATCTATAGTGCAGAAATGTAATTTCTTTTACAGTTCTTTCTCTTCCTATCATAAAATGATAATTGCTTTTATTATATACAAAATCTGTTTTGATATATTTGAGAAAAATAATATTGCCGTTCCCTAGTCAGCAAAGCATAAATATGTAGACCCTATAACACTGAAGGGGTATCTGGGTCTCCAATTACAATGGCCCTTTTTTGAAGGGCCGTTTTATACCAGCAGTTCCAAATGGTTAGTATTTATGTAACCCCAAATTTCATTCTATTCCTTAACCCTCTGCTTCTATTACCCTAACCCTCTCCTTTCCGCAGCCTAATCCTAAGCCTAAGACTCCGTTCCCCTCCCAACATCCTGGCCCGTATTCAGACCACCGGACGTATTGCATATACGTCCAGTGTTTACCGAAATGTGACACTGCGCATGCCTAGTAATTTTTTTACGCAATCTATATATCTTTTTCGTTACGCAGATGGTGTATAAGCGGTCTTTAAGACAGTATATACACCATCTATGTAACGAAAAGATACATAGATTGCGTAAAAAAATTACTAGGCATGCGCAGTATCACATTTCGGTAAACACCGGACATCTATGTAATATGTCCGGTGGTCTAAATACGGGCCCCTAACCCTAAGACTTTCATCCCGCAGCCTAACCCTAAGACCCCCTTCCAGGCAGCCTGACCCAAAGACTCCCTTTCCCACAGCCTAAGCCTAAGACTCCCTTCCCCTCTCTGCATCCTAAATCTAAGGCTCCCCTCCCCGCAGCCTAACTCTAAGGCTCACCTACCCTAAGCCTAACCCTAATACTCCCTATAGACTCCTAACCCTAATATTTCCCATAGACTTTCCTGTATTATTCACATGCACGGTCCGTTGTGATGAGCTTTCTGAACTAATGCATGTGTATGTATTCTGAAAAATAAATTCTTCATCTTACCCATTCGTTAGTGAAAGTTTCTCATTAGTAATATTTTGAAATAGAGACAGACGAAAATGAGCTTTCAGCTGCCTGCATTTCAAAAATGGAACCTTTGTTCTGCAAAATGCATCCCACACTGAAGGTAAAGGACCAGACCACCCACAGCTAGGTACAATAGCTCCCTTACGCACGCAAAGTACATAAGTGAGCTGTATGGACTGGAGGGTGCTTTTTTGGAGTTCTACGATAGGAAGTCCTATTATACGGAGCTTAGTTCCGTACGGTATGATTTAGGAGAAAAGGGGCTGTGCTTCCCTTCCACCCAACAAGGTGAACAGGTGGAAGCATTATAATTCTACCGTGTGGGAGGTGGTTATTCAATCAGTCACTAATAACTGGGGTAATTCCAGAGGACTGGAAAATAGCAAATGTCATCCCTCTGCATAAAAGTGGAAGTAGGGAAGAAGCGTCAAACTACCGACCAGTGAGTCTAACATCAGTAGTAGGGAAATTGATGGAAAAACTGTTAAAGGAATAAATTGTACAGTATCTTAAATCCAGTAACTTACAAGATCCCAAGCAGCATGGATTCACTGGGGGAAGATCATGTCAAACAAATCTTATTGAATTTTTTGACTGGGTCAGTAAAGTATTAGATAAAGGGGGAGCTGTAGACATAGCTTATCTAGATTTTAGCAAGGCTTTTAACACTGTGCCACATCGAAGACTGTTAAATAAGCTGGAAACTTTAGGGTTGGGAATTAGGAATTAAAGATATTTCCATGGATACAATCTTGGCTACAAGATAGACAACAGAGGGTTATAGTAAATGGAATCTCTTCTGGGGATGGTAATGTAACCAGTGGAGTACCCTAGGGTTCTGTACTTGGGCCAGTGCTATTTAATATCTTTATAGGTGATATTGCCTGTGGTATTGAGGGGAAAATATGCCTTTTTGCAGATGGCACCAAGATATGTAACCGGGTAGACACGCCAGGTGGGTTACAGAAAATGAGGGATGATCTAGATAGACTGGAGGAATGGTCAACAGTGTGGCAACTGCAGTTTAATGCCAAAAAATGCAAAATTATGCACTTGAGGCACAAAAACCCAAAGGCTCAATATTTCCTTAATGGCATTACATTAGAATCTACCGAGGAGGAAAGGGATCTAGGAGTCATTATTTCCGGTGACTTAAAAGCCAAGCAATGTAACAAAGCAATGAGAAAGGCAAGTCAGATGTTTGGTTGCACATGCGCAGGACTTCATTCATACGAAGAATGAATGAAAAGTCCTGCGATGAGCTCAGAGATCACCGCGGGACCTCGCAGGGCAGGTAAGTTTTGGTAAATGTAATAAATGAAGCTGCCAGGTTCGCTGCGAGCTGAAGCAAGCCTGGAACAGCTTTGTTCATTAAAAAATGAACCTAATAGTAAATAGACCCCACAGTGGGAATTTAGCATGTTGAAGAAGGCAGTGGACACTTACATGGCAGCTCTGGTGTTTTATTGGTCAGGTTACAACCTGCAAATGCAGATAGACAGCAATACTGAATGATTACATCACTGCTGGGTCACTACATCTAGGTACAGTGTGAAAGTAACAGACCTGTGCTAGACCTAAGAAGTGCCTCAAGGTATTTGCTTATTATATAAAAGCAAGAATGTTGCACAAACAAGTAGGAAAAGGTATAAAGCATTAACAAAGGAAATAAAGGTTAGTGCAGACAGGTGCAGACACTGCAAAACATGTTACAATGCATTTTATTTTAGATTTTTATTTTATAATGTGTCCACAATAAATATACTACATCTTAATTATAATTCTTACAGTTCTGAATGTTTTGCTTGTTTTGGGTTTTCTTAAACTTTCTGAACTATTTATTTATTTATTTTCAAAATAAAATTCTGAAAGCCGTATTGTAAAGCATTTGCCCACTGTGGCTGAACACCAGTCAACATTAGATTTGTTTAGGGAACGTAAGGTGTTTTCCTGCATCTTTTACTCTCTTTTTATAATAATGAAAATGGAGAGAAATACATAGTAATATATAATATGCCCAAAAAAAAATCCATGTACGTTCTCCTTTTCCCTTTTGTTTTCTTTAAATTCAGTTGTTATTTGTTCCCACATCGTTGGAATGCTGGATTGAAAGGACGTTTTTCTCTATCTATATGTGTGCCATATAACAGCTATACGAATTCCCTTTAAATGTAAGACGAATGTTTGAAACAAGTTATTTAATTAAACCAATAATTAAAAAATTTGTGAAAAAAATGTATGTACAGTTTTTACTTTTTTGTAAACATTTATACAGATAAATAAAAATTGCATAATAAACTCTTTAACCTTTTTAAATATGGTTAGCATAAAGAAAGGTTTAATATTAGGAAAAACAAAAGGCAATATAATAAAAAATAAATAACAAATGAAACAGAAATGCCCTTAGGGGTACTGGAGTAGTGGAGGTGTTGCCCATAACAACTGATCTAATTCTAGCTATTATTTTCTATAATGCACTTTAGAAATGATAGCAGGAATCTGATGGTTGTTATGGGCAAATAAACACAAACTTCATTAAACCTAAGCTGGCCGCACACTACACGATAATCAAGCCAAACAGCCAGTTATAAATATATAAATATATAATAGACTGATTTAATGTAGCATCAAACACACTGACACAATAATCAGATACTTCAGGAAATCATGTTTCTGGTTTGGTTCAAGGCAGTGTGGAGATTATCGGTTAGTGTATAGCCATTACATAATGTCGGTATATAGGGGAAATTGATAGGCTAATTAATATAAATATATATGTGTGTGTGTGTGCGTGCGTGTGTGTTTAGAAACAACCAATATAAATTATTTTTATATCAAAGTAACAGAACGGTATTTATAACCAGCTTGTTCTATAGCTCAAGGGCCCGAACCTCTCACCTCTAATTGTCCTAATTTCCTGTTTTTAAGACATGTATAGGACAGGCCCAATGACAAGTATTTCAAGAACATTGTGAGGGAGGCATTGGAATATTGAATTAACACTATAAGTTCTCAGGACTAGAACTCTGAGTGAGTTTATAAGCTACAGAGATGTGGCAGCCATTTCCTGCACTGGACTAATGTATTTGTCTGTTAATTCACTAGAACCTGGTAACATTAATTAAGTTCTATTAATAATTGGTCTATTATATTTCCCCACAAAACAGCTGCCTCTGCTGTGTGTTATTCCTAAGGCTTCTCGTTAGATGCTAGTGAAATGACTAATTTTCAATGGAACATTCATATTTCAGTGACTTTACAAGGTCCACGTGAGGTGACACACTATTAATTGAGGCCACACAATGGCTTCTCCCACTAGGCCTGATTCTAAGTTAGGAGAAATGCAAAAATGTAGTAAATTGCCCCTGGACAAGCCATGTTCCAATGCAAGGTGTGTAAAATAATATTATTACCTGCAAAGAAATACTGGAGTATTGGAGTTATGACATACCTTCTCCCAACTCCAAAGGGAATATATTTAATAAATGCAGAGTTAGCACAGTCACTTTCATTGCAGTATATATAATGGCAATCTTCTGTCAGTTTTGACTTTAAGAAAACATATGTTTGAAAACAAGGCATTTATTAAATATATCCCTAATTCCATTGTAGGGCTCAAAACTCTTATTGGACCAGATCCAGACCTCCACAGAACGGTCATTTTACACTTACAAGGCCACATTCCATTACAGATCTAGACTTCTATAATAGATGGGGGGAGGTGTATTTATTTATGAAATAAATTTCACATTCACATCAGTCCCTGCCCCACTAGGGTTAATTTAGTTAGCAGCCTATTAACCTATCAGCATGTTTTTGGCTTGTGGGAGGAAACTGGAGCACCCGGAGGAAACAGGGAGAACATACAAACTCCACACAGATAAAGCCTTGTCCGGGAATTGAACTCATGACCTCAGTGCTGTGAGACACTAGGGGCTTCAATTGGGAATACGTGCAGCAGTAGACGGAAAAATGTTTGCGGTGCGCACTACAGTACCCTCATAGAGGTGCTCATAAAAATAAAAACAATTCACACGATTACCTTCGCACCGCAAAATACGCGGCTTTGAGGCTAATTAAATGTGACCCAAAGTCTAAACACTGAGCCACCATGCTGCCCTCTAATATATTGTACAGCAAGAGCACTTCCCACTCTGAGGGAGTACGCAGATCGTGCCTTACATTACATGGGAACGCTGGGAAAATTGTACTGTAGAGGTGAGCGGCCTCCCCTCGCACACACAGCAATTACAATACAGCGATCCGGTTTTGGATCTTTGCCGCCTCTGGGTAGTCTGGATCCATTCCCAATGTTTAGGTTACCTGTTTTGCTAGGTAAATTAAAGGTGCCATCTGTTTATGTGGGATATGCAGGTTGTTTGCTAGATGTCGGAGAGGGTCTCTGTGTTTGTTTCTGTTTTACATTTCATGGTTTCCTAGGCTTCCCTCTGTGGGGCAGCCGTCTGTCTCTCTATTATCTCTTGTGTAGCCATGGCATGGTGCCCGAAAAGTGGGAGTAGAAGTGGGAGGAAACGCCAGATCTGTGTGTGTCATTCTGCCACTCTGACTTCTGCTAACTGGCACATGTTTTCAGTGGGGAGCTGTGGACTCCATAGTACAGCAGAAGCAGGTAATGTGTAGTATGGGCATCAATATGGCACACAGAGGCGATGCTGATGACTATGTGACAGAACTCTCTGCCCACATGCATGGGTAAAGCGAATGTTCTGACATTTGCCTGCTCCTTTTCATTTGTCTGCATTTCTGTATGTGTAATCACCTCACACAAATATAACCTGCAAAACTGGGCCAAACCTACTCCCTGCCATTTCTGTAATGTTCTCTATTATAAACGAGCCAGCATACTTCTTAGCTGCCAGGCCCACATCAGTGTTGTTCCCACAGACTCTCATCCCTCAACATGACCTGAAAATCTGGTATTAACTTGATACAATTGTGCTGTGTGTCAATATTTCCATAGAATTTCAAATAATACTGTGTAGAAAGAGAGAGAAGAAAGAATTGTACAATTGTACTGTGCAGGTGGCCAGGGACAAAAACCTTTATGAACAATATATAGATCTGGATCTGCTCCTAGAAACTAGAAGCCTTGTCTTACTATTCTTACCAGTCCAACAGGCGGGAGCTTGAAACCGATGAATCGGAGGACGCTGGATTGACAACGATGCTGAATCGGCTATTCTTCATTCATGTATGATGCATAATCGACACTCTTGCTCGACGAGGACGCCTGCTGGTCACTTCTGGACACAACGCGACATGGACACGACAATGCGTTTTATATATATATATATATCTGAATCGGCTAGTCTTCATTCATTATCTCAGGGCTGGCCCTTGCCAATTTAGTGTCTGAGGCAAGATTTGGCTGGTGCCCCCTAGCAGAAAATCAACTCTGCTATTAGAGGGTCACAGTGGAGGTACAATGGTGCCTGGCGGGCAGCTGACTGAAGATCGGCACCGCTCTGCTAACTGGCACGTTTTCAA
This sequence comes from Limnodynastes dumerilii, assembly GCA_011038615.1. Taxonomy (NCBI): domain Eukaryota; kingdom Metazoa; phylum Chordata; class Amphibia; order Anura; family Limnodynastidae; genus Limnodynastes; species Limnodynastes dumerilii. The sequence goes on along the minus strand of WWET01000456.1, from coordinate 317,845 downwards.
TGGGGAGCTGTGGACTCTATAGTACAGCAAAAGCAGGTAATGTGTAGCATAGGCATCAATATGGCACACAGAGGCGATTCTGATGGAGGAGGAGCTGCTACACAATGACTTATAAATGCATGCATGTCATCTCATTTAAATATCCTGTCTTCCAACATTGTTATTATTATTATTATTATTATTATTATTATTAACACTTATTTATATAGCGACACAAATTCTCTGCAGCGCTTTACAGAGAACATTAGACATTCACATCAGTCTCTGCCCTGTGGAATGGAAACATGAAATGTTTTTTATTGTATATGGACACAGACCACACTTTCCTGCTCCAACTAACTCAGCTACTTAGAAGGAGCCGGAAGTTGCACTCCTCGATTTCTCCAGGCTTCACCATCTCAGTCATGTACTCGTGTGGCAAAACCAGACGTCCTAGAATTTGCACTAAGAGGTTGCATCTTTTTTAGCATAATGGTGTTGTGATTTTTTTGGCCACCGGGTGGCAGTGTTGCTAGTTGTTTTAAGGTAGCAGAGCAAGACATTTGTTTAAATAGAAGTAAGCATCATAACAAGACATTCAATATAAGTATAAAATAGGTAAAGTCTACAATTTTAAATATTATCTTTTGCCATTGGTATTTGTAGGAGAATTATGTGCGGATCATTAACAAGGTTCAAAAATCTTAGATTGCTGCACCCACAGGCGGAGCCCAGTTTTCTGTTGCCAGCACACTATGCACAACTAGGCCACTATATTGAATGACCCAGTCTGAATCTATTTCACCATGCACAGTAATCAAACAATAACATACTGGTCTTACAAGATAATAGCTTCATTCCTCAAGATCATATATGATCATAAACCCCCTAGATTCTTTTCTCATTGGGCTACTAAGTATTCACAGAAACAAAGAAGAAAACGCACAGCAAACTGCTTATTAATCAGTAGCTAACATGCCATTCTCTGTAACATAAAATGCAATATAAAATGTAATATAAAATGCAGAAACATTAAGCTACATACACACATGTAAAGCACATGTGATAAGGATCAGCGTACACACACAGGATTTATTGTACAGAACACTGGGAGAAGAAACAAATAAAAAAGATCAAATGGACAATGTACCAAAATATTGCATCTGATGAGATGCCTGTCCAGTGTGATATACAGGTAAGATACAATATGGTGTGCAAAATGCTCCGTCAAGGGTGGCTGGAGACCCAGTCTGATTGGATGGCCACCCATGGCTCCACATGCTGATCCACTGCTGCAGGTCTCTGTTCCCTCTGAGACCTTGGTGAGTAAATCTGTTTTACTTACTCTGCTAAACTATATGTGATAGACAGCATGTATCTGGACCTGGGGCCAGTTTTACTAAGCTGCAGGAAAGGAAAAGTTGAGATGTTGCCCATAGCAACCAATCAGATTCTAGCTGACATTTTCTAGTATGTAATAGGAATAAGAGCTAAAATCTGATTGGTTGCTATGGGCAACATCTCCACTTTTCTTTTCCCGCAGCTTAGTAAATCTGGCTAGATATAATATTATTGCATACTGTTTCAGTATGATGGTGGTATTATGGTGATTGTTATAAGGGTGGTCACACTAAGCCACCTTTCATAACTGTCCTGCCAGGTGCTGACATGCATACAGATGCATACAGATGTGCTATTACAAGCAATATAATACCACCATAAACTATAAAGTGTTGGCAAACCTCATGGATATTCATCATTATGTAATATAATGTAGTATATGATGAGTCAACATAAGGTCTCTATGTATAGTCATCATACACTACATTAAGTAACAAATGATGAATATCCATAAAGTTTGCAAACTACTTTTAGATTATGATAGACTAATAATGCTTGTAATAAAAATAATGTGAAAATAGGCCTGTAATATACCACACCTTCATGATACAGACTCTCAACACCTTTACAAAGACATAACCGAAGAAGTATCTGCCACATTGAAATCTCAAAACCCCTCTAAAGCCCCTGAACTAAATGACTTCACTATGATTATAAAACATCTGCCCCTAAATTTACTCCCCAATTAGTGATCTTCTTTACTGACATTCTTCATGGCCAAAATTTTTACAACTGTACCTAATTTATATGTGGATCTCGAAAACCATATATATGTAGAGATCAGCGGGTGACACCAAATACAAGCGGGGGTCTGGGTCTCCCAATCTTTAGTAGATATTACATTACAACACGGCTTACACAAGTAGTTTCATGGCATTCTCCTGCAGACACACGCAGATGGGTTGATATTGGAAATGCTTTTCTAGGCTCTAGTAAGTAATAGTAGTTACCTACCTTGGTTGCTAAGACTACACAGAACTCACAACCTGTCCATCACCATTAACCCCAATCTGGAGCTTTCCCCTCTTTCCAGCAGGATCTGCTAAGGCAATGGCCAACCCTTGGAAAGCTATAGGCCTTACCCGCATTCACATACCATTTAACTTTAAGGGCACCTTTCTAACACATACAAATTCAAGGATTCTAACAATCACAACTTCGTTCCAGACACATATGGGCCCCTACAATATTTGAGAAACGTTATCTCTCTGAGACGGCACATAGTGGTACGATTTCTTATATCTATCATACCATGCGAACACCCAAACATCCCGAATGCGAATTATGCAAGCAGGCCTGGGAAAAAGATTTGGGGACCACTATAGACAACTAAGAGTGGGACAACATCCTAAATAGAATAGCTAAAGTTTCTATTAATGTAGCGATTTGAGAGAATGTATATAAAATGTATTCCCATTGGTATTTAGTCCCAGCTAAATTACACACAATATATCCTGCTATGTCTGATTTATGTCGGAGATCCTGCGGGAAAAGGGGACTTTCTTGCGTATTTGGTAGGTGTGCCCATTTCTTGGTCAGGGGCAGTGCTGATTACAATGATAGTAGGTACCCGAGTCCCCCTAGAACCAAGTTCTTTTCTTTTATGGAAACCGGTGTATTCTCTAGATAAACACTCACATTAATCCTACATACTGACAGTGCAGCTACATTTGTAATTGCTACATTCTGGAAAAAGCAGAACGTGTCACCTGTGCACAATGGAATAGGATATGTGTGTTCTATGGAATATCTCTCCAATCTTCCTAATAACACCCTCTACAATACTTTATACTATATGGAGCCCTTGGCTCGTTTATTCTGCCTCACCCATGCCAGGTTAGACTTACTTGGACCTGTTCAAATAGATACGATACTTTCATTGAGATATATATCTACTATTATATGTTATGGTTAGTGTTAATTGCACTGTAACACCACAGTTCCTAATGGGTTGTATTAGGTTCTACCCTAAACCTATAGAATAATCAATTGCTTATTTTTAGGAGCAAATTTGACCAGGAGTCTTAGAATTAGGGTCTCAATATATTACAATAGATTTAAAAAATTGGGGTGTTGGGGGGAGGCTTCAAGGGATAATTTGTTTACTTGTTCTAATTTTTGGTAAACTATATTTACTATATATATTATATATGCTAATATATTATGATTTGTAAGCTCTTATATTCTACATGTCAATATCCATTGGTACCACCCTTGTACCTCCAAAAAGGAAGTAAAAAGTGAAAATAAAATAAGAGAGGTAACAGCTGCAGATGTGCTATTCCATTACACTTCTTATTAACAATGGTTTATTTGGAAATGAATTTTTTGCTTGGGTCTCCACTTGACCTGGAGCTGGCCCTGTGCACTGTCCATTCGTCATACCTGGCAGTCCTATGGTGTAGTTAATTGCGTTTAATTGGACAGTGTGTATAGGGCATTACTTATACACATTGGCATATATATGATAAGCCAGCTGTCTCATTCAAGAGTTTCATGCTGTAGGTGGGTCTAAAGTTAGCCATCACCTAGAATGATTATCCTTTCCAGCAGTAGGTGGCCTGATAAATTGGATGATTTTCCACTAGAAAAAGGTCTCAATATCAGTGCCACTCCCCCCTCCTGCTTGGATCAATTATCCTGGCAGAAGAGGGAGGTCCTGCAGAGATTGGCAGGAGGACTTTGTAGTTGATTGTCTCCTGTTATTCTCTGCACTGATTGGCTGGCCTCCTGTCAATTCTCGGCAGGAGACCCATGCGGTCAATCTAATGGTTCTTCAGAGCTTTCAGTACTTTATTACTGCTGTACTATTACTAGCCAGTCAAAATGGAGTCAGACAGAGTAACTCCACCCAGGAGATGGGTGGAATGTAGGTGAAATCTGCATCTGATATATTTAGCATGTCATAAGACAAAATTATTGTACCCAAGCTTTTCGGCTGTTTTATGGCTGTTAGGATAAACATACTGGCCATACACTACAGCAATTATTGGTTCTGTCACACTATAATTGGATGATCAGATCAATAATCGCTCTAGTGTATGGCCATTAACTCTAAATAATGTGAGTATGTTGTGTCACATTTCATGTATTTATAAACAGAGATCTGGAGGTTGAAGGCTAATGGCTAGCAAAGCAGAGCTGTTGGGATAGATATAAGTTAAATAGTAGTTTAAAGTCTTAAACATTAGTTTACATTAGTTTTAAAAGGGTCAGTATGGTTTAAAATAAAAGAAATAAAAAAAAAATGGGCAGATTGGGTGGGCCAAGAGTCTCTTATCTGCCATTTCTTTCTATGATTCTCTGCTCCTTCCAGTGTCTCAATGTCAGTGACGAGTCAGGTGATGCTGCTAAAAGGAGATGAGAATCACTGCCCTCTGCAGAGGATGAGCAAAGTGTGCGCAGATTTCCATCAGCAGCCAGTCACTGCGGTAATTTAAGGGTTAAACCTCTCCTGCTGATGGAAAGGTTCGCTCACTTTTCTCTTTCTCTGCAGAGGTGCAGCGATTCTCAGTTCCTTGTAGCATAACCAATGATGTTTTAATGTGCAAGCAGCAGAGAAATGCAGAGGCTGCTGCCGCTGACACCCAGCTCACTCCAGCAGCGTTGGTTACCTGCCCAGCACACTATTGGTGAACAATGTAGTTTATAGCTGAACATTGATTTCTATAAAAGATAAATGGGAACAGGCGTCCTTTTGTTTGCTGTCTCATATTGCTAAATGCCTTGACCTACCTCTGATCCTGGCTAAAACAACTCTTGATCGATGAAAAAATTATTTACTATTGACTATATATCCTTGCAGCGTTCCTTCAGCTTTAATGCATGTATAGCAACTGGCATTGTATTGTAATGAGAGTAATGTTCTGGACTGCGCTGCATGTTAATGTAGCTTTTGTATAACACCACACTTCCAATCTATGTAAATACCACCTAGGTGTAGACAATTAGGATAATAACACATACATTGATATTCTGTACCTCTATTATCACCTATTTAAAACTCAGTGTCTAATATAAGCCGTATAAATGGCTTGAAATTAGTATTTAGAAAAACAAACTACTGTTTAGGATACATATGTCATCTAGGTATTCACACCACATGTAATTCCATAAACTATTGTAACTATTAGTGTTACTGCAGACTCCTGTAGTCCAGTCGCCAGCCATACCCTCTGAACCCTTCTATATAACTACGTCCTATGACCCTATTGCTGGCTGCTGACTACCTTTATAGACCTCACCTATTTCCTTGACAACTTATGGAGAGCTCATAAATAGATTTTATTTCTGTAGGAAGATGTTGGCAGCCAAACAGTGAGTTTTGGGGTAATGTTTTCTGCACATGTTGATGGCAGGAAATTGGTATTCAGCAGATAATGTCATGCTTGTGAAACATAAATATTGATGGGCCTTAAGCATTTCAGTTACACAGCAACTTCAGATCTGAAGCTTCTAACATCCCACTTTTCATTGTAAATACAGCTAGGCAATTCGTCATCATCTATCAACACAATGCATAATTACAATCCACATCTGGGAAAAAGATTGTTCTGCATCTCTCTATCCTTATCTTGGCGGCTGTGATCAATGCTGTAATACAATTCTTTCAGAACAGGGAAATGCTTTTGTTCCAAGTTTGGCAGCTGTCAGTACATGTCACGTGATGCAGAATGCGTCACTCACTGGCTTGTCTGTGACAGAGGACTGCCATTCCTTTCAATGGAACATGGTCCTGGAGAAAACAGTAAACTTTCAGTTGTCCAGATGACCCATTTTTAACCCCTGATACCTTCACTACGCCAGTAGCTTATAACAATGCTCTCTGCCCATGGACATTATTACCCTGTGCAGTCACAATAGAACTGATAGTGAAAGACAGTGTTATCATCAGGGAGGATCTTCCTGAGGATCATGTGACAGACAGGCTTTATCTATTCACTTCAGAAGCAATTAACGGTGTATTCTCTGCATTGTGTTTCTTTATTTTCCCCATTATATTCGGTAAGCTTCATCAGAACAGAATTAACCCCAGAACTGGTGATCTTGGAATCAAATCTCAGGCATTCTGTTCTCAGATGTGATTTCAGTGTGATATATTTAGTTTTTATGAATACTGCTAGTTTAGATAGTGATGGATAAATTATTTATTTTATCAAATAAAAAGAATTTTACAGCAATGTATTAACCTGCTTTTTACTAGCTCATTTTACAATAAACTGAAAAACAGTGAAGTTCTGTGTATCCCTCTGACAGACAGACATAACAGAGTAAGATTTTCATATACCATATTTCTGGAGTAAAGAAACTATTCATTTTAGGTTCATAATCATTCATTCATATTATTATTATTATTATTATTATCATTTTTTATAAGACGCCACAAGGTGTCTGCCATGCAAAATACAATAAAATACAGTACAGACATACAGGGCAGGGACGGACAGCATAGTACATAATAAAATACAATATAGGGGAACAAGAGGGTACGAAGTGAGGGGGAGTTGTGGAGGAGGTAACAACACTAGGATGGACGGCTCTGCTTATGTGAGCTAACACACTAAGTGGGAGGAATGAACTTACAGAAGACATAAGGAAGGGGAAGGAAGTGGACTGCTGGTGTGAGCGGAGGAGAGAGTGAAGGAAGGAGAAGAAGGGATAGATGTAGGATGCAGTGAGGATGTTAAGTGGAGGAGAGATTTTGAGTTAGCACTTGAAGACCTTCAATGTGGGGGAGAGTCTGACTGAAGGGAAGTCATTACAGTGCAGAGGTGCAGCACGGGAGAAGTCCTAGACACGGGCATGAGATAAGGTGATCAGTAGGGGTGTCAGACAGCTGTGGTTAGAAGAACAGAAAGGGCAGGAAGGATTGTGTATGCAGATGAGGGATAAGAGGTAGAGAGCAGTGGATAAGGAGATGGCCTTAATGGTGAGGGCAAGGAGTTTAAGGAGAGGTCTGAAGTGGACAGGAAGCCAGTGGAGAGTTTGACATAAAGGAGAGGCCGAGGTAGGGCTGTGTGAGAGGAGATGAGCCTAAAAGCAGCACTGAGTAAAGATTGAAGGGGGGCAAGATGGGTGAGCGGGAGACCAAGGATGAGGAGGTCAGTAGTAGAGAGTGGATGAGGGTTTTGATAGCTTCATTGGTGACGGATGTATTCAATGTTGCGTAGGTGGAAACGGCAAGGATGAGAGAGGGCACGGATGTGAAGTATAAAGGAAAGTGACGAGTCAAGGATGACACCGATTTAGGGAACTTGAGGGGAGGAGGAGACAGAGGTATCTCCAATGGTTATCGTGATGGAGGGCGGGGAGGAAAAACAATCATTTCCATTTTGTCCATATTCAGCTTGAGGAAGCTTTTGACCATCCATGTGGAAAGGGATGCAAGGCACTCGGAAATTATACAGAAGAGAGGGGTTGAGGTCAGGGGAGGAGAGGTAAATTGTAGTGTCATCAGTGTAGAGGTCGTAGTTGAACCCAAAGGTAATGATGAGGTTACCCAGCGAGGAGGTGTAGAGGGAGAAGAGGAGCGGGCCAAGGACAGAGCCCTGGGGGACACCAACAGGGAGTAGAGAGGAAGGG
>WWET01000456.1:289366-307852 GCA_011038615.1 Limnodynastes dumerilii | reverse complement strand
AAGGCTACCCCAGCTTCCCCCAGCGTAATGAAGGGGCCATACGCTCACACAGGAGCGTATGGCCTCTTAGAACACCCCCCCACCCTCATTTACTTACCTCCCACCTCCCACCAGCAGTAACGTGAGCGTAGGGACGCTGGAGGACGTCCCCTCCAGCGTCCCTACGGCGCTACTATGGACGCCCGATCAACGATCGGGCGTTTCCATAGTGACGCCGGGCAACATTTGCATGCGCATTAGAGCTATGGCCGCCGTACTAGCGACGGCGGCCGTAGCTCAGGATCAGGCCCTTTGACCCGAATTCACAAGTAAGAGCGGCTCTAGCAGTATGCTACATATAAAAGTCTGCTGGAAAATGGTACTGAGCATGTGCAATACCATTATCAACGCAATGGAGCTCAGCCAACCGATGCTGCGTTCTGTGCGGATCTGAGCCCCTCGCACGGGAGGGGAAAAAAAGCATTTAAGTTGTACAGTGCTAAGCCCTTACATGCAATTCAGTATTCCACACAGGAGGGTCTCCTTAAGGAATATTTAAGGTGGGGTACAGCTGGTGGATCCACAATCCACACGAAGGAGAACAGCGGGGGTGCGTATGATATCCTCCACTGCACTTATGTGTCCAGATTCTTACCTGGGGCCTCACAACCGGAGACCTGGTTGTAATTGGGCTTCCCCCGTCCCATCCCCTCATTAACATGTCGATCTCCGCCTTCACGGCGAAGATACAACTGTCGTAGAAGGAGGGGACAGCCCCTTTTGCGTAACAGCTGGCGTACGTAACGTATGTTGCATACGCCAACCATTACATCTTTGCATGCGCACAACCTACCAGACAGGGGAATTACGTACACGCTGTACGTAGTTCCCCTGTCGTACTTAACCCATGATCGGGCCCTGGATCCGAATGTGCGGGCGTTTGGTAGTGCACATGAGAGCGGGGATTGTGTACCCCCCTGTTCACTCTCGTGTAGGCTTTATGGTAGTTATGCTGCTATAAGCCTGTCTTAAGTGAAACATGCGGATCAGCGGTGTGCGTCGACCACTGATCTGTGTGTATCTTCCAAACCTTGCTCCTACTGTAAATAATACACTCCCCATCGCCCACCTTTCGTACATTGTGCATTGCGGAAGGGAAGGATCTACATTTTTCAGCCGTCAATAAGCTTTTTAGTATATTTTTTTGTCTGTTAAGCAAAATCAGAAAACCCAGAGGAAAAGGAACATAAAAACTCCACTCATATAGTGCTTGGAAGTAACAAGTAATGCTGACCACCGTGCCACTATGTTTTCCCTGTGATGCATTGTATTACACAGAAACAAGTAAAACAATATATCAAATATATAACATTTTATATGTATTCATGTACATTTCCTTCTATTAGCACACAGCTGTATCATATGTATCTGTATGCAGCAACTTAGGAAACGCCAGGACGGTTTCATAGCCCGTTATAAATAAAATATTACAGCCAGTGATTGAGGGCCTGTTTCTTGTCATTATAGATAGTTGTCTTAGGTGAAACTGCTGCATTTGGGGACATCCCTTTTTAATTTAAGAGCCCACAGAGAACATAATCTGACCTAAAGGGTTTGAAGAGGAGACCAGATCTGCCCATACAAACACATTCCTGGAAAGAAAAGGTTACTTTGCTGGGCTGTCTTGAAATGTCAGCCTCCTGCTAGGATGCTCATTGTCCAAGTGCCGTCATTCATATTCATCTGTCCCATTTGTCTTGGTAGAACAGAATCTTCACTCACAAGACACATGGAAAGTGTGTACATCAATCTTTCTGCTGAGGCACTATAGGTACATGTCAAGTGAATGGGGAACATGGAGGTACACTCCCAGGGCAGGAATGTATCATAAAGGTAAATGCTTCACAGGTACACACTTTACAATGGGCAAATCCAACGATTTCCTTCATTTTAATCAGTATTAAAAATATATATCAATCATCTACTTTAATGACAATGTTGAAATGAGGGCTGACAGGCATTGATTTGTAAATATATCTCACGTAAAGTGATTTGTTAGCACATTGCCCCATTGTAGTACCCCAGTCCTTTATAAGCCCCTCGGTCCTGCCCCTAATATTTTTTAAGCATCCCTGTAGTGTCCCCGGTGCTTTTTATTCCAGATTTCTATGCTCCTGGCAATTTCAGAACACTTCAGTCACAAAACTAAAGTCCACCCTTGACAGCTAGAAGTTGGTCCATGCGAGTAGTGTTGGGTACAATGGTAATGCATGGGTGTCTGAGTGCAGCCAGTGTTATCAGATCCAGTCCAATCTTTTGCACAGAAATGATCACTTCAAAAAGAAAAGTTTGAATCTGACCTTGATCGTCAGTGTCACTAAGGGGATGCGCAATGCAGGGGGCTGACACCCGATGGCACTACCTGCACCACATAGGGAAGTGAGTTGTTCGCAAAATGTAGACTGAGGAGGACACTCGGCTTGACTGTCAAGGAATATTTTAAAGAGCTTATAAAGTTCAGGGAGGAGTTAATTTACTCCTAATAATTTTAAACTATAGTGATCCTAGACCTTATTTGACCATCATAGTTTGAGATTTAGGATCTTATATTTATCCTAAGCATGTTAAAACTGTATTCTATATTGCTTCTACCACCTAGAATTTTTTTATGAATGGGTGAGTTTGCCAATCGACATACTCACCCATTCATTTTCGCAGGACCCGCTGCAGAACCCGCAGTAACCGTCGCTGACAGCTCCGGACAGGTGAGTAACCTCTCCAGGGACTTTTAATGTTAGGGGGGGTTAGGCTTAGGCTTAGGTTCGGGCATAAGCATCGACGCATAAGCAATCAATATCCCAGCCAGTTCAACTATCGAAATAGGGCTGTTCTTAGCTTGCAGTTTATATGCACGTTTATACCGGGTGTGGTTTTATTTGGACACATTGTATTTGTGGAACGAGCAATGAGCCAAGATGTGATTGCTGCAACAGCGACAGGTAAGATTTTACTCTACGTCTCACCCTAATCCTCCCCTTCTATTAGCCTAACCTTAGCCCTCCATTTCCCACAGCCTAACCCTTACCTTCCCTTTCTATTAGCCTAACCTTAACCCTTAATATCCTACAGACTAATTCTAACACTAACCATAGCCTTCCATCTCCCACAGCCTAACCCTTACCTTCTTTTCTATTAGCCTAATCTTAACCCTCCATCTCCTAACCCTAACCTTCTGTGTCCCGCAGCCTAACCCTAACCTTCCCCCTTCTATTAGCCTAACCTTAACCCTTCATATCCTACAGGCTAACTCTAACACTATCCTTAACCCTCCATGTCCTGCAGCCTAACCCTAACCCTCTATGACCAGCACCCTTACACTTCCCTTTCTATGATCCCTACAGGCCACTGCAGCCCATCCCCCTTGTCTCTCCGGTATTGTGACGAGAATATTTAGTTATAGGGAATGGGAACTTTGGTGAAATAGGGCCATTCGCTATAATTCCGTGTTCCCAATAGTAAAAATCACAATTAAAAACACTGATACAGCCACAATTCAGCTGTTGGCTATATTAGTGTCATAATAAGACCTTTCTAACCAGCAACTGCATCCCGTTTATACGCCCTTGTGTTCTAACACACTCCTTTCTCTGAAAAATGTCACCCTCTTCCTATAGGACAGCATATAGGGCTCTCTTTACTATCATTAGTGCATTGAGCGCTAATGATAGCAGGACCGCGAGGAGTATTTATTAATACTTACCCCTCTGGCGAGGTCCCACGACGGTCATCAAGCCTTTCGCTGACATCGGAGTCCCGGCACATGCGCAGTAGATGCTTTTTGGGGCTTTGAAAATTTCAAGTCTCAAAAGGCAAGCGCCGGGATCAGAGACAGACGCGCACCCGGCCAGGTAACCCTCTATGACCAGCACCCTTACACTTCCCTTTCTATGATCCCTACAGGCCACTGCAGCCCATCCCCCTTGTCTCTCCGGTATTGTGACGAGAATATTTAGTTATAGGGAATGGGAACTTTGGTGAAATAGGGCCATTCGCTATAAGTACGTGTTCCTAATAGTAAAAATCACAATTAAAAACACTGATACAGCCACAATTCAGCTGTTGGCTATATTAGTGTCATAATAAGACCTTTCTAACCAGCAACTGCATTCCGTTTATACGCCCTTGTGTTCTAACACACTCCTTTCCCTGAAAAATGTCACCCTCTTCCTATAGGACAGCATATAGGGCTCTCTTTACTATCATTAGTGCACTGAGCGCTAATGATAGCAGGACCGCGTGGAGTATTTATTAATACTTACCCCTCTGGCGAGGTCCCACGACGGTCAGCAAGCCTTTCGCTGACATCGGAGTCCCGGCACATGCGCAGTAGATGCTTTTTGGGGTTTTGAAAATTTCAAGTCTCAAAAGGCAAGCGCTGGGATCAGAGCCAGACGCGCACCCGGTCAGGTAAGTTTTAAAGCTTCGGTTTCTATTTTTTTGTGTTTTTTTTTTATTAAATATGTTTATTAGTTAAAAATTAGTTAGAAATAGTTAATGTATTTTTTTTACTTAGATTTTAATGTTTTTTTACTTAACTGTGTTCCAGCGGTCTCCCGATATGTCCCCCCCCTCTTCCTCCCCCCAATAACAGCTATTATGGGGAGGAAAAGGGGGGTATATCGGGAGACTGCTGGAATACTTACACTAACACCATCTTCAGATGGCGTTATTTAACGTGTCGGCGCGGATTGTTAAAATCCGCACTGACACTTAGTAAATACCGGCCGGCGTTCATTAGAGCGGACCGGCGATCCAGAGTGTTTAACGCGATCGTCGCCATAGTTTCCATCGCAATGATAGCATTGTAAATAGCTAACTCTTCCTTTTCATATGATAAAGCCCGTTTTCACACGAAAACAGGCTTTATCATATGAAAACGATCTTTGTAAATAGAGCCCATACTTCTGGAAAATAGCTAAATACCATGGGCCATACACTTGAATAAGCCCAAACCTCCAGAATATATGTTACTCTTCATATTATAATATCATATGTGATCCTGGCAGTGTCTATATAGGAAATACCTATTCCTCCTACACAGAGAGTTTTCATTCCTGTCCCATTTAAATCTGTCAGTATTCACGGCTGGGAAAAGACAGGCTGGGTATTTTTATGAGTGCTCTGGTTTCCTATTTCTGCTTCTACACATCTTTTAAGAGGCAGGTGCATATGTTTAACATATTCTTGTTTCATTTACTGATGTCTAGATGTGAAATATAGGTCTGCCATGCCTCTGGAGAAGTAATCCCCTGGGGTTGCACCTCACACATTAGAAGTAACTGGCTCATGCGCATACTGTTTGATGTGAGCTTTCTGTGACTCAATACTAGTGAAATTCTCTCTGTTTTCCCATGTAAACCATCAAGATCAACAGCTGTAGGAATAGGAGTGGTTTGCCCTATAGACATGAAGAGTGATCCTAAGCATAAACACATCTTACTGTAATAGACATTCCGATAAACCACCAGTAATATTTTATAATCAGCGCATTCTAATGTAGATGCCTCAGTGTTCCATTATATTACAGAAAGTTTAACCTGAGAATAAAGTCAGTTTACTGTGTTGTAAGGTTGGGTTACATGACTTATATTATTACATTCTGGCTTTTATTCAGTGTTGGAGTAAAAGCCACAAAGGGCAGATGTGCAGATCAGCAAAACCATGTTACACTGCAGGTGCGTGAAATTTCTGTCTCTGTTCTAAATTAAAGTTTAAAAGTAAAGTCAATCACCTTGTTGTGCTATAGGCAAAAGCTCAAGAAATTGTCTGCATGCAAAACATAAAAAAAACACAATATGCATTGCAACTTGGGAGCTGATCCAGAGCTGCGCGAGATTTTGTTCTGCGCATGTGTAGAACGGAGCGAGCACAGCAAATCAGACCCAAGGCTACCCATCCGCCGGTGTCTGCTTCCGCAGTTTAGTGTTGTGGCGAACAAAGGATTAACCCAGATTTCCTGCGCGTCCATCTAAATTTTTACACCAGCTCAGGGGCTGGTTCAATTTAAGCATCATTTATTTTTAAGGTACATTTCAGGTCATACATTACATGATATTGATTTTACATATATATAATTATAATAATAATAATTATTATCATCATCATCATTATCATCATCATCATCATTATTATTATTATTATTATTAATAAGCCTGTATATCAGCGTACTTTTTAAATCCTCATATATATTTTTGAGGGGTTTTAGTTTATTGTAAAGCAAAAATATTAAAATACTTTAGAAACATGCTAATTTGTATAGGCTGCTGCAAAACACTTCACAGCCTCTAACTATATACACCTGTTTACATGTGTCAAACAAATTTTCAATGCAACCTTGCTAAGGTCAGAACTCTGGATGGGTTGCGTACAATTTGAGCAAAGGAATTGCGCTAAATCTCTGAATCGGATCCTTGGTTTGCCCAGGTTCATATAGTTCCTCCTCTTTTTTTTTTTGTTATTATTTTTATTAACCGTCAAGGCAAAGCACAGTGCTTATTTGATGACAGTGTAACAAATGAGATTTTCAACATCAACACCGAAGCCTCTATACAAAATATAGAACAGTAGGTCTTAAATTACTTCAGTGGTCAAAGCTAGCAACTGTCAGTTCAACATAAAATGGTTTACATTTTCCAGTTACATGAAATGTGAGGTTGTACCGCACGGGTGAACATAGTTCCTCCTCTTTTTAGTTGCTCCTAATTTAGTTTCAGCCTCTCTGTCTCTGCCAGTTCCCCTTATATGAAAATGGAATTCATTTGTGTATATTCCAATTTAAGTAGAAGACAGTAGAAGACAATATCCATTCTTTTATTTATAGTGCCATTACTTAGTATTCTCTTGTGCAATGACAATGTTTCACTCAATGTCAAATATTCCTGCAGGCCAGTGTAAGAGAACCCCTCATTACAGCAGTGGTCCCCAGTCGTGGTGATGGTGTGACCTAACTGCCAAAGCAAATGTTACATGATTCCCACCTCACCAATGCTGCTCTAAAATGCTGTAAAGAACATCAAGACTGACATACAAAAACCTTAAATACACAATAAAGAGTTCAAATTGTCCATGGAAATCCCCAGCATGATGGCTGTCTTTCAGAAGTATAGACAAACGAAAGTTCTTTTTCGGCTGGCTCTATTTCGAGTAGGCAGCAATTTAAAAAATTTTTTTTCAGAATGCGTGAGTGTGCCTATCGGAGTCTTAGGATCAGGCTGTGGGGAAGGGAGGGTTAGGATTAGGCTGCGAGGAGGGGAGTCTTAGGGTTAGGCTGTGGGGAAGGGAGTCATAAGATCAGGCTGCTGGGAAGGGAGGGTTAGGATTAGGCTGCGAGGAGGGGAGTCTTAGGGTTAGGCCTTGGGGAAGGGAGTCATAGGATCAGGCTGCGGGGAAGGGAGGGTTAGGGTCAGGCTGCAGGGAGGGGAGTCTTAGGGTTAGGCTGTGGGGAAGAGAGTCATAGGATCAGGCTGTGGGAAAGGGAGGGTTAGGGTCAGGCTGCAGGGAGGGGAGTCTTAGGGTTAGGCTGGGGGGAATGGAGGGTTAGGATCGGGCTGCGTGGAAGGGATGGTTAGGGTAATAGAAGGGGAGGGTTAGGGTAAGGATTAGAAAAAGGGTTGGGGTTAGATTTGATACTTATCAAGGCAGAAGCAATCGATTTCCCAGCCAGTTTGGAACTGGCCTTTTAAGGGGACCACACCCATTAAGACGTTATTCACATTTTTTAACTGATGTTTGCAACATAGGACCAAATCCAGATCTCCATCCGATACCCTACTTACACATGCAAAGTGCATAAGTGGGGTGTCTGGAGGGAAGACACACATGAGCTCCAGATGCTACGTGCGGTTTACGTTCGTATCTCCTATCGTTCGGAAATCAGTTCCAATCCATCATTTGATTGTTAACATTAGAAGCTATAAAAGATGTGATCAGACAATAGGTTTGCAATGATAAGGCTTATCATTGCAGCATACACACTATACACATTATAATGTGATTAGAACAATATGGTGAGAAAGCATGTGCCCAGCTTTAGGCCAACGTTTTAAATAATTCAGCTTTTCTCAGGGACATTTTACAAGTGCAATAACAAGGTATAAATAACTTACCCCAGCAGTGAAGACCTGCACACACCTTGCAGCCAGCTCTAGGCATACCTGGGTCCTGGCCAGAAATCCAGGGGCCCCGCTGCCTTTTTTTTGCCTTTGTGACACACATTGTTGGTTTACAAAGCATGGCTTATGATTCTGAATAGTGTTGTGTTAGTATTACAAAGGGCTCCCATGTGTCACAGCCTGTCACTGTGCAATTTCATTTTCTTACTGTTCTTGTATGCTGCAAAGAGTCTTGTGCTTTTCTAACACTAAGAAAAAAACGATTTTATTACATTATTGTAATAAGAGTGTAAAAAGATATGGCCCAGACATTCGCTGTGCCATGCAATGACGTTTACACCTCCAAGGATTTGTACTATAGATTACAGCTGGTCTCAGCCATCAGAGCATGCTAGCACTTGTAGTACATCACAGTTGTGTTTGCCAATCTGAGCAGCCCTATTTCAAACATGATACAGCCGCCAGCTAATTGGTTTGAAATGGCTGTCAATGAATAAATTGCTATTGGAAACCGGTTCCAGTTTATACCTGTTCCCAATAGCAAAGCAGCTGCGGTCAGGGTTAGGGCCGAGACTGGGACGGAGCTGAGGTTATGGTTAGAGCTTAGACTGCGGCGGGGCTGAGGTTATGGTTAGAGCTTAGACTGCGGCAGGGCTGAGGTTATGGTTAGAGCTTAGACTGCGGCGGGGCTGAGGTTATGGTTAGAGCTTAGACTGTGGCAGGGCTGAGGTTAGGGTTATGGCTTAGACTGCGGTGGGACTGAGATTAGGGTTAGCGCTTAGACTGCGGCGGGGCTGAGGTTAGGGTTAGGGCTAAGATTGCGGTGGGGCTGAGGTTAGGGTTAGGGCTTAGACTGCGGTGGAGCTGAGGTTATGGTTAGAGCTTAGACTGCAGTGGGGCTGAGGTTATGGTTAGCGCTTAGACTGCGGCGGGGCTGAGGTTAGGGTTAGGGTTTAGACTGCGGTGGGACTGAGGTTAGGGCTTAGACTGAGGTGGAGCTGAGGTTATGGTTAGGGCTTAGACTGCAGAGGGGCTGAGGTTATGGCTTAGACTGCGCCAGGCTGAGGTTAGGGTTAGGGCTTAGACTGCGGCAGGTTTGAGGTTATGGTTAGGGCTTAGACTGCGGTGGAGCTGTGGTTATGGTTAGGGCTTAAGCAGAAGGTCAGGGTTAGGCTGTAGGGCAAGAAAGGTTATGGTTAGGCTGTGGGCATGGAAGGTTAGGGTTAGAGATGAAAAAATGGAAGGTTAGAGTTAGGGCTGAAGGGGAAGGTTAGGTTTAGGCTGCAGGAAACTGAGGGATAGGGAAAAGATAAGGCTATGGTTATGGGAAGCCTTACTTTTTCTCACTAGAAATCTTTGCGGCTGTGGGAGCTTCACCACCACAGTTGCTATTCAAAAGATGTGCGATGGCCCATCAGTATACTGTGGTCAGTGGGGGATGCTGTCGCTGTAGAGAAAATGCTGTTTTTGAAATAGACAGCCAATAGCTAATTTTCGTCAGTCTCTATTTAAAAAACAGCTCTAATCAGGGCCGGCCCTAGCCAATTTGATGCCCTAGGCAAGATTTAGCAGAAAATTGACTCTGCTATTAGAGGATCACAGTGGAGGTACAATGGTGCCAATGGGCACTGTGCAATCAGCTGACTGAAGATCTGCACTTTACGAGGGGGGAAGAACTGCTACAAATGCGTTTCTTTTTCTGCTCTGGGGTGCCCCCCCCTGACAAGATGCTGCTTTAGGCGACTCGCCTATACCGCATATAGCTAGGGCCGGCCCTGGCTCTAATTAGAAGATTTTTAATTAATAAATGGGTAAATATCAGCATACCTACCCATTCATTCATTTGGAAACCGCCACTGCAGACAGGTGAGTATTACAGGGGAGTCTATGGGGAGTTTTAGGGTTACGAATATATGGAAAGTTTTAGGATTAGGCTGTGGATAGGGGAGTGTTTGGGTTAGGCTACAGGGAGGGGAGACTTAGGGTCAGGCTGTGAGGAAAGGAGTCTTAGGGTCAGGCTGCGGAACTGGGAGTTTTAAGGTCAGGCAGTCGCAAAGGGATGGTTAGGATTAGGGTAATGTAAGGGTAGGGTTAGGGTAATGGAGGGGGAGGTTAGGGTAAGGGTTGGGGTTGCATTAATACTTACCATTTGCCACTCCATCTTCTTTCTTCGTGGATTGATTGCTTCTCCTCTGCAAGGCAGAAGCAGTCAATTTCCTAGCCAGTTCACAACTGGCTGGGAAAAACGTCCCTTTCAAAAAAGGGCTATTCTCAGCATCAATCCACACCCATCAGTGGAACTGAGAGGTGCCACAGTATGTTATAATGTCATGGCATAATGCAATAATGTTAGTAGACGTCTCCAGAGAGGCTTTTTGAAGAGAATTAACTTTATAGTTATCCATGGATGTGATAACAAGCAACAATCCCTTAGATATGCCCCAACCCCACACAAGTGTATGTATAGTGATCTTACCTAAAAATGGCCAAGAACAAGTAGTGGTGATAGTATCTTGGCAATATTTGTTGATCAGAAGGAGCACCCATTCTTTAAGGAGTGTGAATCCACGGTTAGAACGGCCCTATTTCGATAGGAACATGGTGTTCCGAAAGGTAAGTGTTAAAACTAACCCCAGCCCATTCCCTATTTCTGACCCTAACCCTCCCCTTCCATTACCCTAACCCCAACCCTTCCTTCCTCGCAGCCTGACTCTAACACACCATTTCCTGCAGCCTGACCCTAACCCTCCCTTCCCAGCAGCCTGACACTAACCCTCCTTTGCTCGCAGCCTGACCCTAACACTAACCTTCCATGGCCCTGGCCCTAACCCCTCCCTTCCCTGCAGGCTGACCCTAACCCTCCCTTCCCCACAACCTGACCCTAACCCTCCCTTCCCGGCAGCCTGACGCTAACCCTCCTTTGCTCGCAGCCTGACCCTAACCCTAATTTGCCCTCAGCCTGACCTAACTCTCCCTTCCCAGCAGCCTGATGCTAACCCTCCTTTGTTCACAGCCTGACCCTAACACTAACCTTCCATGACCCTGACCCTAACCCCTCCCTTCCCTGCAGTCTGACCCTAACCCTCCCTTCCCCACAGCCTGACCCTAACCCTATCCCTCCTCCTAAGGCTAAAAGTCCCTGGAGAGGTTACTCACCTTGGTCCAGTAAAGCGTCGGGTCCTGTGGCAGCGGTGGCGGCGTTTCAAAAAGTATTTCCATAAATGAATGGGTGAGTATGCATCGGCATACTCACCCAATCTGAAAAAGAAAATCTAAAATGGATGGGTATTTGAAATAAGGACAGCCGAAAAGGGTGTTCCCTATTTCTCGATACCATCCTTCTATACGGAAACTCCCAACATTCTGTAAGGGCCCCAGTATCAATCAAGCCCTTGTAATGTGCCCCATGGTGGGTTGTGAACACTGCATTGTCAGCACTGTTATTTGGAGTTATGACAGCTGTAGACTGATGTATGGAGAGGATGTCACCTCACAGTACAGGAATGAGAGCAATGAGGTGTGAAAACTTCAGATTTTCTATCCATGATATGACAGAATATGTGCTGTGATTATCATCATGTGAAACTACTACACCAGGAAAGATTGTGTAATTGACTGTGAAATATACACAATGGGGTAGATCCAGAGCTAGGTACAACAGTGAATTAACACAATCCATTTGCTTAAATTCACTGTCAGGGAACATCTGCTCGTGCGCGCTGCAGATGTTCCCTCAGAGTAAGTACTATTGCGGAGTGTACGACAGTACTTACGGGGAAGGGGCAGAACCTTCCCTTATGATGGCTCAATGCCCACCATACAGGCGGGGATAGCTATTTAAATGAAGGGTGCGGGACGGGGGAACCCCGTCAAGACTACGTCTGAAGTCGTAAGGCCGCAGAGCTAGTCGTAATATTTAAGGTAGGAGTCTGGACATGTAAGAGTCCAGATTGACTACCGAGAGTGGGTAGTGCAGGGGGTGTGCATTCCCCGCTATGTGATTGTACTTACAAGCGTGCGTGGGTCTGGATCAGCCCCAATGTAAAGAGAGCTGTAATGGAGGCTTGGTATAATCCATGATTACAACCAATGCCATTCTTTGCTGGTCAATGCAATGGAGATATTTTTCATGTAATTGTTATGGTTTGTGGTGGAGGAGACACCTGGGTTTAGTCTATTATGTGAAACACCCGTGTAGTCAGGAGACAGTGGTATATATATCACCCCCAGGACATAGCGAGGGAAGAGTGTATACACTATGCCCTGGCATTCTGGGTTGGCACTTAATTCTAGAGGGTACACGATCACAGTTTTGATTTTGTAGGAGGGTTTTCCAGTATCATCTATGATTATTTGACATCTGTTTTTTGTTCCCTGTTTTGTTGTCATTCTGCAATAACACAGATTCTAGTTTTTTGATGAAGAGAACACGCTGTGAATGTAAACTACATTCCATAATGCTAGGTCAAAGATAAAATAACAGAATAATGCAGTAGGAAATGTTGTTTTTCACATACACAGATACAAAAATCTATTATGTTTTTATATAGGTGCAAGAAGCTGGTGTCAGCCAGAAAAATGAGGCCTCCACTGAGCGTTCGGAGAGAGGCTCCTAAGCTGTTCTGCCATTAAACAATGTGTGCCGTTCTCCACTTCATTATTCCTGATTTTCTTTACATCAATTATGTACCTCTGTAGCTAAGGAAGATGAATGTTACGTGAAAGCTGTCAGATGCAGCCCTGCGCTCTAAAAGCTGATTTACACCATGTTCTTTGGTGTTTTACAGCACCAAGCGCCCTTTGAAATGCACGTGTGGCGATTAAAAACACTCTTTTCCTACTGCTTGCATGGGTTTAAGGGGCTGTAATTTTAATCCTGATTAAGTGGCCCAGAGACAATACCACCTCTGCTGGATATGTCAGGATTAATGTATGAAGTCTAGTTTTTGTTCAGAGCAGCAAAGACCAACAGTTTTTTATACAGAGCTAACCATGAATTGATTCAAGCACAGCCCTGGGGGAAAATAAACAATCACCTGTCTCTTTTACTATATTTCTGCTTATGTTGGTAGGGAAGTAAATGGAATTTCAGATGAAATTGAATCTTACATAAACTGATGATGATTAGTAGCCAACTATCTCTATAGCACCAACAAATTCCACAGCACAGTCACACAAATAGTTACACACCAAAGTGACTGGTCAAAAGCCAATAAAACTATCAGTATGTGGAAAGAAAATAGGGCACCTGTCAAAAACCCACATTAACCAAAATATGTATATTCTATACACATACAAGTTTTTGTTTTTTTTATAGACGTAAGCCTTACATATTTTTGTAGAGTGCATAACTAGAATTGGTTTCCAATAATCACTTTTAAAGCTGGGCACACGCTACAGCGATTATCGCTCCCAGCATGTGGCTGCCGATAAACGGGACAATTTTCCCCTGGGGAAAGGTCCCGATATCGGCATCATACACTGCCACAGGCTGGGGGTGATAATCTCTGCTGGAGAGCCTATTGGCTGGCTGCAGTCTCTCTCTGATTGGCTGTGTCTCCTGTCAATCTTGACAGGAGACCCATGCAGCCAGCTTATTGATTGGCTGCAAAAAAAATAAATTATCAATGAAAAATTCACGCTGACAGGCTGCAGCGCTGTGTCGTCTCTCCCTCTGTCTGGGCATACAGCACTGTATAGCCAGACAGAGGGCGAGAGGGCAGAGCGCTTCAGAACCCCACATGCTGATAGGCTACAGCGCTGTGTCCTCTCTCCCTCTGTCTGGGCATACAGCACTGTATAGCCAGACAGAGGGAGAGAGGACACAGCACAACAGCCGGTCAGTGTCCAATAAGCTGGCTGCATGAGTCTCCTTTCAAAATTGACAGGAGACACAGCCAATCAGAGAGAGACTGCAGCCAATAGGCTGGCTGCAGGCTCTCCAGCAGAGATTATTGCCCCCAGCCTGTGCTGTGTATGGTGCCGATATCTGGATCTTTCCCCAGGGGAAAATCGTCCCGTTTATCGGCATCCACATGCTGGGAGCGATAATCGCTCTAGTGTGTAGCCAGCTTTAGCTGGAAAACTTATAGTAGTTCCTGACTTTTGGAAGTCTGTTTGTGCAAGTTGTTAAAATTCAAACACATAGATATTTGAATAGTGTGGCCCAGCAATTTCAGATTACTCTATATAAACAGAAGTCAAGCTCTAGGAACTTATTAACTTATCAAGAGCATTCATTATAGTTTTAGTTGAATGTCATGAAAATATGCAATATCTTGTATATAAAAGTGTAGTGACCTTTATTTGGCTTGAGATCTGTTTTAATGCCCTTTCTTGAATTTATTTGTGCAGAACTTGTTTGTAGTTGGAAGAAGATTGCTTATGTATCATAAATGTCAATCAGGATACACGAGTCGTAAAAGCCGGATCTCTGCGTGTAAGTCTGATAAGAACAGCCCTGGGTAATACACAGTTCAAATTAACCCTTTCCAAAGGTGATGGTTGAGGAGTTGCATATTGGCTCTTGTTGGGTAATTTTAGAATATAGGTTTGTTCATTTGGGATTCTCTGAAGAGAGATTAATGTAACCTTATTCTTGCTATTAAAAAGTTCAGGAAGTAACTTTGCGTACATCCAAATTTTTGCATTTTCATGCTTTTATTTTATAAGAAACGGTTTACATTTTATATGTCATATTATTATCATTTTTGTATATAAGCATTGTTATTTCTTTTCATGTTAAATATCAATTAATACATTCATGGTTCTTTGTTTTGGTGGTAGTTTTATTGGTAAAGTTATATTTGAGGTGAACAAGGGGCATTGCAGAAAAGACAGGTGGTTATTTTTGATTAACTCCTCGGGCCGGATTTACTGATTTTGGCTGCGAATTGAAACCGCCGCACATTGGCGCGTCTTTCCGGCAATTTGAGCTCCCAAATAACCGCATTTACTAAGTGGCGATTTGTCCTTGCGATTTCAAAACTCCAGCAACGTTTTTTGAGCCTCACAGTAGGAGCGCCGGGAAGGAAGGCAGAAGACATCACAGGTTGTCAATAAGGGGGCAGATGGAGGCTGTCCTTAAGGGTTCACATGGAGGCTGACATTAAGGGGGCAGATGAGGCTGGCATTAAGGGGCAAATGGAGTCTGGCAATTAGGGGGCAGACATGTAGGCTGGCAATAATAATAAGGGGCAGACATGCAGGTTGGACATATAATAAGGGGCAGACATGGAGGCTTGCCATAATAATAAGGGGCAGATATGGATGCTGGACAAATAATAAAGGGGCAGATATATAAGGAACTATAGACACTACCGAGCAAAAGATAGAAGGAAAAAGGATAGACAGAGACAGTATTAGTTAAGATAATTGTCTTTGTGGTACTTAGCCTCCCCAAAATCCAGAGGAAAAGACACCTAGCCCCTCCCCTACATCCCCTTATAAATCCTAACCTAACCACCCCCCTTTTTCCTAACCCCCCAATCCCCAACAATAACATCCTACCTCACTAAGTTCCTCCCCTATCCTAACTATTCACCCCCTTAATTAACCCCTTACTTACCTGCTGCATGGATGAGTCCCCAGCCTGCCTTTTATCTGCGTTCTGCCCTATGGGGCTTCACTCCTTTTTCTGCATGCGTACTCACCAGTCAGAGCTTATTTCAACCAATCCAGGCTTAAGTGTAAAGAGACTTCTAACAGAGGCAATGGTAATGGGGCATGCCTTCCTAGTGTACTGTACAGTGTCTGCATTTCCTCTCTCTGTTATCCAGACTTCTGCACCACTGCCATTTCTATGGGAAAACTACTACAGGAAGGCCCTGATTGTCAGGACTGGTTAAGATGTGACGCACGAATGTGTGAATAGGGCAGCACAGCGATTGTGGATTCTCTGGTATCTGTTGCGTAGGGGGATCCATGAGCTGGAGAACTGGCTCCCTAGCGGAAAATTTCAAGCAAATTGCTTTATTCATGCTATTAAAAGATATATATATTTTTTTTTTCTTACTGTATCTGTCCCCAAGAATTTAGGGATGAGACATTGGCGGCTACACTGTCCTGTGTAAGATCCTGCACTGTTAGCACAGATGTCCTTTTCTAGTGTTTGAGAAGTAAAAGGTCATTACATTTCAGGACTTTATTGTCTTGTTTTACTGCTGATAGATCTTTGTAAAAACATCCAGGCATTGTCACCTTTCACTGTGACTGCATCAAATGAAGATGAATATCACTACAAACCATATTACCCAATGTCATTAATGCTAATATGACTTTTTGGTGGACACTGGGATAGAAAAACCTCATATTCCAGATTCCTGCAATGAAAGTAAGGATTTCTTTGCACAATCTCATTCCAGCATGTTAATGACATACATCCAGTGTGAATCCTTTCTTCTGTCTGTACCTTTAGTCACAGTGCAGAACAACACTGATTACAAAGAAGGAGGAGGGGTCTTAAATTCCTTCATTGTTCATCTGTTCTTTGCTTGCCTTATCAGTCCACCTCATCCATCAAGTGACTTACAACACATAAACACACTCCATCTGCTCTCTGTCCAAGTGTAGCTTTATACTGTGTCCAAAGGTGAACTCTGTGATCAAACACACTGCTGATGGATCTCATTGCCAGGAAGACCATATCTGTTGCTCATTGGGGGCAAAATGATCTGACCTTGTTATAAACACCTTGTACACATTATTACAGCCCCAAAAGCAGACATCCATAAAACATTTATTGAAATTCTTTTGCCTCAGAAAGGAAGTAGACTGGTGCTTATCATGTTCCTACTGTTGCAATCATCCATCTTATATCAATGTGTGAATCTAGAACTCTAGCAAACTATATCACCTCCTGATGAGGAATAAACGGAATACAGAGATGGGATAGAACAACTATGGTATTTAACTCTCACTCAACTCTGCTAAGGTAACCAGTCTGCAGACTCAATTTATAAATAGAAGGTTACAATCAATCAGATGATTATGGCCCTTAACAATATGACCCACACAATAAGTAAACTTACATACACACAGAAACTTGCATAAATCCTTACACAAGGGATGTTACATCGTGTTCTTTCATCACTTATGCAGACCCACCAACATGACCCATTCCACCAGAAACAAAATACTCTTCCTGAGCTTTCAACTGTCACTCACCTGGTTTTAATGAATTAACTGATGTTTGAAAAACATTTTTACTTCAACACACGTGGTTACCATAGTAACGGATTGTTGGAAGCTCAGAAACAGAGTATTTTATACCTAGTTGCATGGGTCATATTGGAGAGTTTGAGTTATGTTGTGGTATATGTTAACAATTTGTAAATATAAAGAATTAGATGGTGTATAAATGGCCATTGTTAACATAACACTAAATATTCAATGTAATTAATGGTCAAGCAACATTCTTGTATATAGCTAACATCTATATGGTAAATGCCAAGTGCTCAATTTGTAATATTGCCATGTTAGAAATCAGATTTGCACATTTACTACATTGAAGGCTTCCTATGTATAACAAATAACAGTTCAAACATATGATATTTTTACAATAACGCATTATATAGAATTGTCCGAACATGTCCTGTACACATTAATTTATATATCACCCTCTGTCCTGAGACTATAATTTCTATCAAGCCAACATCTCTAATACAACAATAAATTTCCTCTTGTAAGCTGCATACATAAGCATAGTTGGCAAAAAGAGCAGACCCTCCAACATGACCCATTCCATTAGATACAATATACTCCGCACCTGAGCTTCCAACTGTCACTCACCTGGTGAAATGACTTAACTGATATTTAAAAAACTATTTCTCTCTTCAACAAAAGAGGTTACCATAGTAACTGATGGGTGAAAACTGAGAAGCAGAGTATTTTGTACCTAATGGAATGGGTCATGTTGGAGGGTCTGGAAGAGTAACATGAAAGGTCTCCAAGCTGTTAGTGAACTATTTTATATCAATAACATGGAAATGTCTAAGGGGTCTGTGTATGAATACCCAAAATCTGGTGAAATCCATACCTTTGCTTTCTGGTTATAGAACTTTATTTTCCCATTATATAATAGGTTTGTCATGTCTGTTAGGCTAAGCTTATTTACCAAGGACATGGATAATGCATGCACTACTGTCTTCCTCCTTACTCTATTACCATCTCTATATGGTTGCAATCTCAGGTTAGAAAGTGTGGCTTCCGAAAAAGGGATATTCAAAAGTTCGAATGTCCCTTTTTCCGAAGCTTCCACTTGTAGAAATGTATTTTTATGAATGAGTGAGAATGCCGTTCAGCATACTCACCCATTCACTCTCAGAAAGAACAGATC
>WWET01000456.1:258019-272874 GCA_011038615.1 Limnodynastes dumerilii | reverse complement strand
TATGACTGAGAATAAAACATCTCCCCATCATGGCCTTGTAAAATCACCACAAGATTATATTTCTAGATAGTTACTTGGCACTATACACAAACATTTGTAGCCTTCTGACACAGTCAAATGAATGCTACAAAGCACTTTGTTATTACAGAATTCTTAAAATATATAATATATTTAAAATCTACATGTAGTTGCCATGGGAACGGACAGAAACACGTTTTTAACACAGCATGTGCTTCAAACCCACGCTAAGCATTATTAAACCTATCTGTAAAAAAGTCAGTGTTCCTCAATATGCATAACTGAAGAAAGACGTACTAAGCATTTTGGATGCAGTTTAAAAAGCAGTTGCAAAATGAAACTTGGCAACGTGTGCAAGTGAATGGCAGGGAGGCCCGTCATTTACAAAGCTGCATGGTGGTCTTTTGATTTGGGCATTTCATTCCCCCTACTCACCAACTTGCTTTTTATACATCTCTTTAGGTACTGGTAATCAGACTCATTCCTACGCTTTCAGTGAGAACATCCGTGTGCATTGTATGCAGGTAATGGCACTTAAAAGGATAATTGTGCCATTTAATAGAATAAAAATTTATGAATGTGATGGTTGAAATCAAGGAAACCCAATCGTTTCCTGTGTTGTGCAAAGGAGGTCATGTGATTCAGGGGAAGCAGTTGCCACTGAGAAATAGCTGTTTTAGAAATAGAGACAGGCAAAAGCTAATTTTCGTCTGTCTCTATTTTGAGACAGCCATTTTAGAATTTTTTGGGGAATGGAATGGATAGGCATACCTACCCACTCATTCTTCAGAAGCCGCCGCAAACCCTTTGCTCCCGCCCCAGACCTGCCTCACCGATCAACCAGAGAGGTGAATAACTCTCTCTGGGGAGTTATAGGGTTAGGCTGTGGGTTAGGATTAGGGTTAGGTCAGGATGTGGGTAGGGAAGGAAGTCTTAGGGTTAGGCTGCAGGGAGGGGAGTCTTAGAGTTAAGCTGTAGGGAGGGGAGTCAGGGTTAGGCTGCAGAGAGCTGTGTCTTAGGGATAGGCTGTGCAAAAGGGAGTCTTAGGGTTAGGCTGTGGGAAAGGGAGTCTTAGGGTTAGGCTGCGAGAAAGAGAGTCTTAGGGTTAGGCTGAAGAGAAGGTAAGTTAGAGTAATAGAAGGGGAGGTTTAGGGTAAGGGTTGGGGTTACATTTGAGTGTGGGTTCCCACTAAGAACAGCTCTATTTCGATAGGACACATTCTCTTACAGCCAGTTCCCGAACTGGCTGGGATATCGATTGCTTATGCCTTGATGAGGCATAGCTATCGATCAACGAACACAGTGCTCCGATAGGTAAGTCTGAAAAGTAACCCCAACCCTTCCCTAATTCTAACCCTAACCCCCCCTTCCAATACCCTAACAATCCCTTTTTATACAGTCTGACTCTAACCCTCCCTTCGCCGCAGCTTGACCATAACCCTCCCTTCTCCCTAGCCTGACCCTAACCTTCCCTCACCCTAATACTCCCTTCTATATAGCCTAACCCTAAAACCCCTCTCCCTGCAGCCTGACCCTAACTCTCCCCTTCTATGGTCCTAACCCTCCCTTCCTAGGAGCCTAACCCTAACCCCTTAACAAAAAAGTCCCCAGAGAGGTTATTCACCTCTCTGGAGCTGTCAGCGGCAGGTCTGCGGCGGGTCTGGCGAAAATGAATGGGTGAGTACGCCGATCTGCATACTTACCCATTTATAAAAAAAAATCTAATATGGCTGCCATTCAAAACAGAGACAGCCGAAAAGGAACTTACGTTTGTCTTTATTTCTAAAGGCAGCCCATCAGAACAGGAACTCCCACTGTTACATTTAGTCCTACCAGTCGCAGCACCGACTTTAATGTTGGGTGAGTACGCCGATCTGCATACTTACCCATTTATAAAAAAAAATCTAATATGGCTGCCATTCAAAACAGAGACAGCCGAAAAGGAACATTTGTTTGTCTTTATTTCTAAAGGCAGCCCATCAGAACGGGGACTCCCACCGTTACATTTAGTCTTACCAGTCGCAGCACCGACTTTAATGTTCCAGGGATCAACTGCTTTGCCTTTAGGAGGCAAAAACAATTGATTTTCCAGCCAGTTCTAACTGTGCCACTCTGTACAAATATTCTCACCATTCATGTATATTGCCATGTATAACATTAATATTTAAAGCAGTCACATATTGCAATCAGCAATGGTGGAGTCAGAGCCATTAACAAAACTGTTTAGTAGAGATTATTAATGAACTCACCTCAACAAAATTATAGTAACTCAAAAAAAATAAACAACAAACCACTAAGATTTACCACCAACATTTTTTTTTAAGAGTTTGCTTGGACTTTGCCTGTCTGTCACTAATGATTAATCAAAAGGACACTAATTACCGTTCCTTCGAAGGATAAAGTTGAATTAATTCCTTTATAATAACCTTTAAAATCGCCAAGAAGACGATCAATATCTCCAATATTGTTAGATAGCGTTATCTTGTATGTTCTGACTGATAGAGCGATCATCCATTAAATGTAATCCTGTTTAGTGTGGCCTGCATAACATTTTCAAAACATGACATCACTTTTATCGTAAGATAAAACTAAATGAAAAGATATGTTGTATCTACTATTACTTACCATATATCTAATAATAATCATAATAATTGAAATAACAACCTGGTAAACTGAGTTAGATGTAAGATGGCATTACACTAAAATGACATTTTATGAAAGAGAGGGTCATAGAGGAGATAAAGTCATAGCTCAAAACAGGGGCAGCTCTTTTTGTGCAAATGCATCAATTTTCCCAATTTGCGTTTAGCAACAATTGTCTGAGTCATTTTTGCATAAGTTATGGGAATCAGCACAAGGCATAAGGTTCATTTGCGGGTGTGGGTCTCCGTTGTGAATGGCCTTATGTCGATAGGGCCATTCTCTCCCAACCAGTTTAGAACTGGCTGGGAAAACGATTGCTTAGACCTCGAAGAGGCATAGCAATCGATCCCTGGAGCATTGAACACGGTGCTCCGAAAGGTAAGTAACTATTCTTTGCCCAACCCACTCCCTAACCCTAACTCTCCTCTTCTATTACCCTAACCCTCCCTTCCCCACAGCCTGATCCCAACTCTAACCCTCCCCTTGTATTACCCTAACCCTAACCACCCCCCCTTCTATGGCCCTAACCCTCCCTTCCCCAGAGCTTAACCCTAACCACCCCCCCTTCTATGGCCCTAACCCTCCCTTTCCCAGAGCTTAACCCTAACCCTCCCCCTAAGCCTAAAAGTTCCCGGAGAGATAACTTACCATGAATGGGTGAGTACGCCGATCACCCATTCATAAAAAGAAAAACTAAAATGGTAGCTATTTAAAATAGGGACAGCTGAAAAGGAACGTTCGGTTGTCTCTACTTAGGAAAGCCACCTATCTTAGCAAAGATTCCCACCGTTCATTTGCAAACCTTTAGTGAAGTCTTCACAAGGTTAAATGTTATGACAATAGTCTTATATAGCTGTGGATTCTCTACTGTCAGATCTAGACCTACCTGTAATCTTTTATTACACTAACATTGGTGTTTGGATTGGGATTGTTTGAAGGAACATGCCCTTCCTGTAAATAGAAGGGGTTGTCGGAGTGGTACTCACCTGCGCTGCTCCACAGAGGGGGTGGTTGACAAAATTATTATATACTGCTTAGTGTCAGTGTTAACCTTATATAGGCAATAATAATGCTTTTTGGGGGCTGCTATGTTGTCCCAACAGGACACCTTGAGGGGTAAAGATGGGGGATGCCTCTCTGATCCTCCAAAAACCTTCCTTGTAAAACAAGGAATAAGGTGCTGAATATAGAAATTTAGGGGTTACCCCGTGCCAAAACGATTAAAATGAGACAATATATAACTTACATGACATCTTTAATGAAAGAATTATTAAAAGTTATTATCAAACGTTTCTCAGGTTCATGACAATACTTAAATAAACGGTATTCAGAAAGAAACAATACATTTGCATATATAGAAATTTAGAAGAAATATAGTGGACCAGAATCTGGTCACAGTCAAGATACTGCGGAGGTGTAACCTCCTTCTTAGTAAGCCCAATGTGTGGGATATAATAGCAGAATATGTGGGAATCAGGAGCTAAGGATTTATGGAAAATAGCCCAAAATAGGATGAACTGTGTAGTCTCTGGACCTGAATTGTCCCAATACTGTGTGTCCAGCAACGTGGGAAAACCCGAAAAGTATAGAACATTTTAATTGTTTTGGCGCGGGGTAACCCCTAAATTTCCCTTCCTGTAAATGTCCGACATCAGTCTACTCCTTTTCTCCCCTGTAACACTCTGTAAATTGCAGATAGTCACAGGAGGGAGTTTCATTTTGATATAGTTGCAGTTGCGTGTGCGTTTCTGTTCTGGGTATGTAAAGTGTGAAAATAGCAGAGATATGCTACACTACGGCTCAGTCTGGATGAGGCCCATATTCTTCAAGATTTTTATTCTATAAACATATTTGTTTAGTCTTCTGTCTGCAAATGTTGACTCTGATGATAAATATCATTATGTATCATTACTCCCAGGTTTCAGCATGCACACGATATATCTCTCCCTTTAGAAATATCTGCAGATGTGTACAACCATAGGGTTTTCCATAGCTATATACAATAGCAGAGGCGGAACTATCATTGGTGCAATAGGTGCAACGGCACCGAGGCCCATGCTGATACAAGGGCCCACAGTCGTCATCACCGCACCGCCGAAGCTCCACACTGGGTTACCTGGGATATCATTAGGGGCAACAGCATATTTTTTGCACCTGTGCCCACAACTCGCTAGTTCCGCCTCTGTACAATAGGGCCAAAAAGCAGCTGAGAAGAAGCTGGAAGATCTGACTAACAATCAGGGGAAGATCTTAGTACATAGAAGGGAACTGTAGTTTGTTCTTTATGTGGGTTTCAAAGATTGTCTGTATCTTAAGCATTTTTGTATAGATGGAAGTGTTCTACGGTGGCCTGTCTTTTTTGTCACAAACTTGGATGATGGTGTTATTCCTAAATACTAGATTGATCCGTCCAGCCTTATCAATGTAATTTGATTTTAATGCCGCCTATTAAAACAAAGCTGCTGAACTTTGTCAATAGTTTTAAAAAATGATTCATTGTAGATGTCAGAATGAGCCTATAATGATTCCCTAATGATTTGTCGGTGAATTTATATCTTGTTTCCTCTTCCTAAATACCTGAGTTTAAACATTAATAAGAAATATCAATGATTTTAATGATTACACAAAGCTACTTACCAGGGAATGGTTAAGGGTTTAAGCCACTCAACGCTAACTCATTCAATGTGTTCCCCGCTTGTAATACATATGTGTGTATATATATATATAAAGAAAAAAGGGTTCACCAGTGCAATTAAGTCCAATGTTGTGCGGAGAAATAGAAAACCTGTAATAATCCCAAAGGTGCAGGGGGCAGCTGTAATCCCAAGGCTAAATCTGCTGTAGTCCCAGATTTATGAAGAGAGAAGTGAAGTATTGTATTTGGTGATGGATCAAAGCGCCTTTACACAGTCTTCACAATTAAGTCTCATTAAGTCCTTATGAGAAGTGAATTGCTGCTTGCTCAGATGATGGGTAAATATATGGAATAAATGGAAAGAATAAAAAGAAAAAAATATATAGTGTTGTATTTCAAATAAATCATATATATATATATATATATATATATATATATATATATGTGTGTGTGTACCAGACACTGAAAATATTCACACTCTCAAAAACAGGGGGTATTCACTTTTATCCCAGGCTTTTAGCTCAACATGTGCAAAGAAAAAACAGAAAAGACCATAGCGTGATATTGTTAAATACACACTCAATTTTACTGAAACACAACTAAAATCTGCGTACCAGATAGCAGATAAAAAACAGCATTGAATACTAAATACTAAAAGCTGTCAGATGCTCTATTTCCTCTGCTATGCGCCTCTCCCGTCGATTGGCCGGTCCGAGCCTCAGCAACAGATTAGTGCCTCTCACGACTGTACTTCTGCACCACGTGACTCATCAGAGAGGGAGAGACGGAGAGACAGCTGGACAGCGCCGCAGAGGAAGACACCAAAAGGTAATTAATTGAAAAGAAAGAAGAGGCAGATATGGAACGCTGGGCATAATAAAGAGGCAGATATGGATGGCTGGGCATAACAAAAGGGGCAGAAATGGATGGCTGGGCATAATAAAGGGGCAGATATGGATGGCTGGGCATAATAAAGGGTCTGATATGGATGGCTGGACATAATAAAGGGGCAGATATGGATGACTGGGCATAATTAAAGGGCAGATATGGATGGCTGGGCATAATAAAGGGACAGATATGTATGGCTGGGCATAATAAAGGGACAGATATGGATGGCTGGGCATAATAAAGGGGCAGATATGGATGGCTGAACATAATAAAGGGGTAGATATGGATGGCTGGGCATAATAAGGGGCAGATATGGATGGCTGGACATACTAAGGGGCAGATATGGATGGCTGGGCATAATAAAAAGGGACAGATATGGGTGGCTGAACATAATAAAAAGGAGCTGATAGGGATGGCAGGACAATTAATAAAGGGGCAGACATATACTATGGGCACACATTTAATAAAGGGGCAGACATATGGAGACTAGACAAATAATAAAGCTGGCAAATAATGAATGGGGCAGACATGGAGGCGGACATATGGCTGTTTGGAGAAATAATAAGGGGCAGACATATGGATGGCTGAATTAATAAAAGGGGTAGGCACTAGACCCGCTGCAGTGCAAGACACACCCACTTTCTCCAGACAGGCCCACTGGCAGGTACATGACACACCCCCTCTACCATGTCGCTAAATTTTGTCCCTCTTTCAAATTCTCAAATGTTGGGAGGTATGCCTTAATAAAAGATGCACCATCATAGACAAAGGACCGGTACTAGGTCTCTGTAAATCCTGGGCAAAGCTTATCCCCTATAACAGGCCATTGAAGAACAGCCATTATACAACATGTATATTGAAGGCACATCTTTCTTTGGTTACTGCAATATTCTTGAAAAGCCAGCACAACATTAGCAGCCCTCCCTTGATGCAGCCTATTAATTGATTTATGGTCTTCATTGTGTCCCGTAGTGATGTCATCAACTCTTAGTAACTGAATATAGAGCACCATGTCTTAGTTGCATCATATGGGTTCAGTTCACAAAATGGCTGCCTCATTAGTGTGCAGGTAATGGGTACACTTTAAAATGTGAAGCAAATAAAAAGAATCTAGTCCGTGACAAATCTTCACTTAGTTCCACATATGCTCTAGAATATTAAGATGGTAGAACTTTATTCTGTCATGTAGAAGCATATGTTATGCTCTCATTTCAAAACACAGATCTATGCTGAAGAGCTAAAGGTCATAGCGACACATTTGCTTAGCAATTAAAGGCATTTCTGATCAGTTCCGGCTATTGGTTCTACTAACAAACTAGCGACACTTCCTTCTGGAATTACAGTTGCTGGAGAGAAAATAAAATTGGTATAAAGAGAAGCCAGTATGTTACTAGCTGAAAAGAATATGTTGTGGGGTCTATTTACAAAGATAATTTTTATGCGATATTGCCAGTTTTGAAGTGAAAACTGGCACTATCATATAAAATGCAATGAAAGATATTTACAAAATGCCGGAGCTGCGTTTTATACTCCGCTATCAGTGTAAAACTAACGCCGCTCAGGCTGGCATTAAGTAAGTATTCCAGCGATGTCCTCGTATACCCAGCTTTTTCTCCCCCTAGTAGCTGTTATTAGGGGGAGGATAAGGGGGTATATATGGGAAGACCGCTGGAATACATATGTAATTTAAAAACACAAGTCAATTAAAAAAAAGTAATTTTTTTAAAATAAAAATACATTTTAATACATAAATAAAGTATAACAATCATTTAAAAAAAAAAGAAAAAATAAGACAGAACTTACCTGTCTGGGTGACGCGGCTGACTGCCGCAATGGACTCTGCGCATGTGCTGGGCTTTATTCATACTTCGTATGAATGAGAAGCACTGTGATGACACAGCAGACCATTGAGGGACCTCGCAGGAGGGGTGAGTATTTGTAAATACTGTGAACGAAGCTGCCAGGCTCGCAGTGAAGAGAAGTCAGCCTGATGCAGCTTCGTTCACAGGGAAACGACCAGGTAAGTAAATAGAGCCCTGTGGATCAACTTTCATGCAAATTACACAAAATAATATTTATTATAAAGAGAAAAAGAAGTTGGTAAAAGGAAATTTAAAGGGAATAAGAAATAATATAATTAATTAGCATTGGGCCTGATCCAATGGAGGCCACAGGGAAGAGGGGAGTACACTCCCCTATCACTCCCCTCTATCATACGTGTCCAAAATTCTACCTTAACTTCTCCGCACGTATCTGCATCAGACCGAACACAGATCCATGCGGAACTGCTGATTACTGCCCCGTCACTTGTTTAGCAAGAATATCCCTACCTGTCTGGGTGTGAGTTGCCGCAGTGAACGGCCCTTTTGCAAAAAGGACGATCTCTCCCAGCCAGTTCCAAACTGCCTCAGAGCAATCCATTCCTGCAAGAGAGGGGACGCTGCTGCGAATAGTAAGTATAAATTTAACACCAACCCTTACTCTAATCCTTACTCTAACCCTCCTCTTTCATTACTCTAACCCTAACCCTGACCCTCTCTTCCCTGCAGTCTAACCATAAAATTCCCCGGAGAGTGTTATTCACCTCTCCAATCGGCGGCGTTTCCGAAAAATGAATGTAATGAAACATGGAGGCGTTTATGGCAATATAGTACAAGTTCAGCAATAGAGAGGATATTGAAAACTACATTTATATTAAAGGTATATTCATCTACAATTACATGAATTCACTATGGAGGTGGGGTTGGCAGGGTGGTCACAGTAAACCCTATGTCTGATTCCACTAAGCTGAGGTCTAAATTTCAGCTCTTTTTTCAGGGGAAATATTTTGTAGTCTCCTGCAAGATTTGACAACCCTTGTCCCCTATATATGCATCCAACATGCTCTTACTCCCATTCCACCAGCTACAAAATATTCTCTCTTTATATAGCTAGAGTACTGCTCAAACATTTTTGTACTTCGGACACTGCTTTTACCCTCTGCCTCCAATCTTTTGGCTTTTTCTTAATACAAATAACAGGTAGCAGGGTTATCAGAAATAAGACGATAGTGTTGTCTTAGTGGCAGCCAGGATAATTGAGTAAATAGCTATCTGAAAGTGAGGTAAATGGGTGTACCAGCATCCTAAACTGGGTACACACTATACAAGCATCGGGCAGATCACCGATAATCGGGTGATTGTCACTATAACTGTATAGTGTGTATGCAGAAACGACAGCTTACTTTAAATTGAATCTCCTGTGCAGCAAACATGCCCAGTATCTGTATGTGACATATCTTTCAATGCCTGCAGCTGTCAGCTATCCTGAATATAAAGATAATTGACAGCTCATGGAAATTGTCAGCTTTAGAAAAAAAAAAGGAACAATGGGCCAGATCCAGACTTGCGTCCGGCACCACACTTACACACGCAAAGTGCATATGTTGGGTGTTTTGACTGGAGGGCGAATGCATCCTGTAGATGTTATACTAGTGTTACGAACGTAACCCTAACGTACCTAGCATCGTATAGAACTTAGTTCAGTACAAATGGGCTGTGCTTCCCCTCCGCCTGCCAAGGTGGGTGGAGGAAGCATGTAAATTGTACAGTGGGGGCGGGTTTTGACAATTATGAGCATATCATTGGTCGTACAGACCACTGATCTGCACATTCCACTTAGAAGCGTAACTGCCATAAAGCCCGCACGAGAGAGAGGAGTCACAGTGTCATGGCGCCCTGTCCCGTCTTGCCATTGGAAAGTCTTCCAGCACAGAGTGGGAAACGATCGTAAATGGGAAGGGAAATTGCTGACTGCTTACACTCGTATAGATTAGCGGGGAACGCGATTAATGATTCAGTGGGCAAGAGTGAAGCAAACAAAAAAGTGGAATCGGCTTACACGACCAAGGCGCCCCAGAATCTCTGTCCAGAAAAGAAAACACAGTGCATGCACCGTGTGTGAGCAGCACATGGCCGGCCTCGCAACTTTAAATAGTGGACATAAGGAAACAAGGAAAGATAATGGGCGCAGACTCGTATCACATTGCAGTACCTCACTGGACTGGTGAGTATTAAAAACTACTTTGCGTTTTTCTAGCCAGCGAAAATACTAACAGAAGTCCGGATCCAGAATTAATAACTTAAGCCCGCAGCATGTGTAAATTGGGCTGAGCTATCGTGCTATGTATGTACGCAACAGATATTATGCATCGGAATAACAAACGTACAGAACTGACTTCCTTACGTCCAGCATCCTGTACATAGGGGTGTAGAGTGGGAGAGGACTTTCCTCTTTCATTGAGTATGGACGTGCTCCTGCTGTATCATATCTCTGTATTCTTTCCCACTGTGCATGCTCAAAAATGCTGTGTACACATATATGTACGATCCGGACCTGAGCGCAAGCTTCTGTTTTTAATAGGGTGCAGGCATGTAGTCAATGTACAATAAGAGCGTGTCCACATAACTGCACCCTAATGCAGATGTAAGCACCAACAGTTTATGAACCTCGTTAATGAAGCTATCACAAAGCATAACGACCATTGTGGGAACATATTGGACAGTGTGGCTGCATTGTGCGTGGCTGCTCTGCGTATGTACGCAATCTGCCGTACTTGCGTAGGGATTCAGAGTTGCAGTTGCGTTACGCCTTTAGACTAAGCTATGCCGCCCAGTTTATGCTTTTTGGGAGTACAGCATAAAGAATGCATTCATTTAAGTGTTCAGGTGGGGATGAGCCGCTCTGTATCCAAGCTGTAGCACTTATGTGCCTTCAGGCTTATATGTTCTATGAGAAAAACAAAGGCAATGTCACATGGTCGCTTTAATTACTGGATACATTTTTATGATGTTGAACAAAGCATTTTTGACAAGTTTCCAAATCGCTCAGAAGAAGCGCTCGTTAATTGAAAGACATTATAAAGCAGTAGACCGCATCACACACGGCATATCAAATGCTCAGTTTGCCATATGAGATTTTAATGTTCCAATTAACATAACCCCAAAGCATAGAAACCTTTGGCCTTTCCTTGGTAATAACTATCATGCAAATATAACATTTGTAAGATATGTGTTGGACATATATTTATATCCACCAACACATGTATACATTGCAGATAAGATCCTTTTATACACTTTATTTCTTCAATATCTCTGGCTTTGCCCTTTAGATCATTCTAAATATAGTTTTTTTTTAACTTAACAAATCTAAAAAAATGTTTACCTTAAAAAATGAATAATAAATATGCCCCTACAGCTGAAGTAGACACAAATTATACACACAGTTCAAATGAATGGGGAGGAGGGAGTTTAAACATAAAATGTAGCTTTATCTCTTGCTGTCTTAGCTAATCTGCTCTCCACTTCAGACAGGTATCATTAAGTGACCCAATGAATTCATTAATAGATCAATTAGTCAGTGGCCTGCCTTGGTCACTTTGCTTTTTAAATACCATTATAAATCAAGAGCACAGCGATAGCCAATGGAGAGAGTCCATTCTGCTCTTAAAGGAGGGTCTTATCAATATTTACATATCTTATCAGCATGAGAGAGAGCCCTCAGTATGAGATGGATCAGTCAGGTATAAGAGTCAATACTCCAACATGCCAAGCACAGCCCTCTGGTCTGATTGATGAGGTGGTATCCAAGCAGCCAGGGAATTTAGTTATGAATCTGATGATTTGGGTTAGGCAGAAATATATTACATTTGGGATTTCAGTTATATCTGTATTGTTGCTGCAAAATCACTAGTCTTAGTTTAGTTATTTATTTATATTAGTTGTCTGTTGCATCTGAGATTCTGAACTCTCTTTCTCTATGTGTAGTACAGGTAGTGGAGGAAAAATATCAGACACCACATGGACATATACCTTTACACACTAATCATTAGAAGCCAAAGTAATTCTTTTTTTTTTTTACCCCAAATCTTGTAAGAAACAGATCATACCGATCAGCTGTTGTTCTGTAATGATGCCATGTCTCTCCACCTCCCAGTATCCCCATCATGTGTATCTAGCACCCGGTATCCCCCATCATGTGTATCCAGCACACAGTATCCCACATCATGTGTATCCAGCACACAGTATCCCCCATCATGTGTATCCAGCACCTATTATCACCCATCATGTGAATCCAGCACCCAGTATCCCCATTATGTGTATCCAGCACCCAGTATCCCCCATCATGTCTATCCAGCACTCAGTATCCCCCATCATGTGTATCCAGCACTCAGTATCTCCATAATGTGTATCCAACACCTATTATCCCCCATCATGTGTATCCAGCAACCCTAACCTATGGCCAACATCTGCATTTTTCCTTTCCTGCAGTTTAAAAAAACTGGCTCCAGGTCTAAAATGTAGAGAGTGGTTGAGGGTTTTGAAAGGGGTGTGGGTCTCCGCTTAGAACGGCCCTATTTTGATAGGGCCGTTTCTTCCCAGCCATGGCCGGTGCTAGGGTGTTCGGTGCCCCCCTGCGAACTTTAATTTTGCACCCTTCTGTTTAACAATTTGAAATTGACACCAGTGACACCAAAGTTAGGGTTAAGCTACATGACAGGGGGGTTAGGCTAAGGGGATGGTTAACCTACCTTTTGACTTTTAAATTTTTTGAAATTCCCAAGCCCTGTAAGGAAGTATTCTTGAAGCGGATGTCACGTGATGACCGGTGGGAGTCCCCGCACCGATGACTGTCTTTGAGAAATAGAGAGAGCCGAAAGTTTCTTTTCAGTTGTCTCTACTTTGAATGGCTGCCATTTAGGATTTTAGTTTTTATAAAAAGGTTAGTATGCGATCGGCATATTCACCCATTCATTTTCCAAAGCGCCACCACCGCCGGACCCAACAACACCACCGGACCACTGAAGAGGTGAGTAGCCTCTCCGGGAACTTTTAGGCTTAGGGGAGGGTCAGGCTGCGGGGAAGGAAGATTTAGGGTTAGGCTATGGGGAAGGTGGGTTAAGGTCAGGCTGCGGAGAAGGGAAGGTTAGGGTTAGGGTAACATAAGGGGGGATTAGGGTAAGGATAAGGGAGAGGGTTGGGGTAAGAATCCTCACGTACCTTTCGGAGCACTGTCTTCGGTGCTCCAGGGATCAATTGCTTTGCTCTATCTAAAATAGGTCGTTCTCGACAGGGACCCACACCCCACGATGACCCACTGTCACTCTGCATCCTAGATGTGCTTCTTGGGAAAGAAGCCCTTTAAACCAAAAAACACACCCTGGGGGCTAATTCATTTGAATTATTTTGCATGCATTGAAAATACTTTACTTTTGCACATAGAACTCAAATACTGCAATAGCTTTATGTTTAATCTATATGATAGAGTTAAGCTAAGAAACTTTATCTCTCAATTCTGCTTCTGTTTTTATAATTTCAGTTTGCCTCCCCTTGCAGTATAACATGGTATTGGTCAGGTCTACACTTAAAAAAGAGCAGCTCTGGATCAGCCCCTCTACTGACCTACAAACTGACCTTCTATCCTCTCTTGCCCCTTTACTTTGGCCACTATACTATGTTCCGGCTAAAGTAGTGTTATATCAAGAGCCACGGACATCGCATGAGGCCAGCTTAAGTGACAATTAAGTGCCCAGTGATATAGGCTGGCAGCAAATAGGTCTGCTATTACTATTTACATTAAAAGTGCCATTACTATTGAACATGGGTTTTATTGAAGTAATTACGTTAATTAATCAGTTCATTAAATAATGCAAACACTGTGATTCTTTTTAAATTGTCTCTGTACGCTGCAGGTGGGTAAGATTTTGCTGGGACAAGCAGGACAGAAGACTTGTCTCAGATGAAAATACCCACAACTATCTAAATAAGTTAATAAATTGGGTGTATGTTCTCTTTCGATATTTGGTGTTAAAAGCTCAGCAACTTGAACAGAGCTTCATAAGCAAGTGTTCAGTATAGAGATTTTACAGACTTGACTCAATCTGAAGCTGGCCATACACTAGGTAGATTATCGCTCCCAGCAATAAAAGGCCAATAAAAGGGACAATTCTCCCACGGAAAATGTCCTGATATGAGCACCATACACTGCAGAGCCTGGGAGCGATATTGCTGCAGGAGATCCTTTTTGAAGGGGAAAAATCCTAAATTCGAAGGGAAAAAACCCAGTTTCTCAGGGAAAGTCAATGGGAAAAGATGGTGGGACGCGCAGTCACTTCCTTCCGTTCCTAGATGGCGAAAGCGACTTCCCTATTGTCGCCTATGGGAGGGGCTGAAACGCATGAAGGTCAATGGGCAGCGTCGCAGTGGCTTCCTTCCGTTCCTAGATGGCACAAGCGACTTCCCCATGGTTCCCTATGGGGATAGCTGAAATGCATGGAAGTCAATGGGGACGCTGCAAAAGGGAAACACTTCCCCATGGTTCCCTATGGGGATAGCTGAAATGCATGGAAGTCAATGGGGACGCTGCGAAAGGGAAACGGGGTGGGGGAGGGACAAGGGCGGGACCCGCTTCGGACACCCAATCGGCGGACGCAAAATGAGGTGGGGGGCGTCAGGGTGGCCTCCCAGGGGGCGGGGGCAGCCAAAACCTCCCACCCCATGCGTTCTTATGGCTCCCATGCGTTCCTATGGCTCCTATGCATTCCTATGGCAGCTGAGAAAAAACACTAAAATTTTATGTCCACATTATATTAACTACTGAAAAGGATATGCTCCTTTTTTATTTATTATATACA
>WWET01000456.1:215832-250894 GCA_011038615.1 Limnodynastes dumerilii | reverse complement strand
TAGCGCTCCATGCGCTTATCATCTGTGTTCTGCATGTTCTGGTCCATCTCAGCTAATTGCTCGAACATGACGGCCGTCATGGCCTTGGTCGCCAATTCCACGCAATTCATGCATTTCCGCTTCTTGGGCACATTGAACACTGGGGGTGCAAACAATAACATTAGTATAATGCAATAATATGAAGGCGTTCATTATGATCTGGTGCAATATTAAAAAGCAGTGTTGTAATGCATTATGCTTTAGGCCTCAATCCTCTGGCATTTGTTGCACACTGCGACATGTGGTTTAGTTATGATAATGTTCCCCGGTTTAGATTTTTCTTTTTACATCTGTTCTGGCTTTTTCATTGTTTGTATAGTATGTTTTTTATAATTTTTTCTAATTTTTTAATAGTTTACAGGTTTGTTTTTTGTTCTATTTCTGATATATATCAATCTGGGACTTAAACTATGGACTTTTTTTTATTTAAATTGCTGGTCAATCATGGACAATATGCAATTGGTGGAAAAAATACATCAGATGCAAACAAATATGGATATTACGACAGCTATGAAGGACATTAAAACCACCAAAAAAAGCCCTACAAACTTTTATGGACTTACCATTCCCACGTAATCCTGTGGATGTTCCTGGTTCCTCCTGGCTGGACATCGGATTGGCGGAACTGGGTTTCGGTGGCAGAGTGGCTGACTGGCCCTCGTTCGAGGAACTCTGCGTGAAAGAACCGTCCTCTATTGAGCTGTCTTCATCAGCGTAGGAATCATCTAGAAGAGTTTCCTCAAACAGAACTGGAGATATTGGTCTGGGCTCCACGGCGCTGCCTTGTGAGGATGACTTCTCTTTAGCTGCAGCAATTGAGGAGGACGATGCGACCGGATTGCCAAAAACAACATTGCAGAGGT
This sequence comes from Limnodynastes dumerilii, assembly GCA_011038615.1. Lineage (NCBI taxonomy): Eukaryota > Metazoa > Chordata > Amphibia > Anura > Limnodynastidae > Limnodynastes > Limnodynastes dumerilii. The sequence continues at coordinate 249,992 of WWET01000456.1, read as the reverse complement.
CATACAAAGGCCAAGTTACACGGCCTGAGCCACTTTTCTTCTGTGCATCATGGACTTTGAAAAACTTTTTGCGCAAGGACTTTAATTTATTCACAACCTGCTGCTGCGTTTTGCTGATCCCTTTTCTCCAAAAGTTTTGCTATATTATAATAAATATGTGCATCTTTAACTGTGCCAGATATTTTGCTTTTTATTTCTTACTCCCTGCGTATTTCTAGTAGCTCCCGCACCTTGTCATCTCTCCAATGCGCTATTGCAGCTTTGACCACGCCGTGCAACTTCAGATGACATCACAATTCCTGCGGCTAGAAAATCTGTACAATCGGGTATAAGTATGAAAGACCCGGGTTGAAATACTACCCTGGCGCTTTCACACTGCCACTCTTGCTGGGGTGAACACGGAAAAAATCCTTCTTTTTTCCCGTGTTTCGTTCCTGGGTCTGTTGACCCAGGTCTACCGGAAGTGGCGGTTTCACACTGCCATCAAAAACCCGTGTTTTTGCATAATGCCGGGTTTTTGCTCAAAAACCCGGGTTTTTGATGCCAGTATAAAAGGGGTATTTATAACAACTGGAAATTGGTTACTAGGAACATCCAATGACTTGCTTTATGCACTGCACGTCAGGATCGTTTAATTGCTTATCGTCCTGTTTGTCATATCATTGCATAATATTGAAATGCTTGGTCAAGTTAAGCCATAATATGGATACTTTTGTGGAATGTCTGGTTCCTTTTTGATGAGGTTATACAGTATTTATTAAAAGTATAATAGACGGTTCTATATAATATAATAAGCTGCACTTTCTGGGAGCTGTCCCTCTTTTAATTGGAGCAGAGGATAGGAAGTATGTTCATTTAATGCTATAGGCATATCAGATGGAACTCCATAATTTCATTTATAAATAAGGTGCCCAAAATGCAGAGAAACTGCATTTGAGCAACTAAAACTAATGAAAGAAGCTTTCTAATTAAATAAATATATAAACAAACAAAACCCCAAGTTCCTCATTTAGTTCCAAAGCTCTGAGTTTGAAAAAAAGCAAACTATAGAATAAATGTCTGACAGTGATCAGCTTCAGAGTAACGTATTCTTTTTCCCTGTTTATGCCTGTGAATAGTTCCACGACCCCCAACCTCCTATTCTGTCATTAATTAAGGATGATCTTGGATTTTTATGTTGGCGGGCTATGTAACCAAATATAGCTGGTTTACTGCCCTCAGGAGAACTATAGGCACATATAATATAAGAGCAGAAATGTACAAAGATATGGAATAACAAAACATTGGTAGGAATAGAGGGGTAGGCCCCTGCCCTCCACCTGGAGCTATGTGACCTTTCACAAATCTGAGCCTGGTGATGTGAAATAGGTGACATCATGATGTAGTGTAGCATTGTTATCATCTATTATAGTATGGAGAGTCACAGAAACGTGAAATGTCCTTATACTGACCCAAAGGGTATATGTATTATATATCAGACCTGCAAAATGGCCAATTTCTGAGGGTTTTGCCACTTATATTTAGAAAGGCAAAACCTGGCATGTAGATCACTGATTTACCAATCAATATACCATGCCCTTTAAACTCCAATAATATAAGAGGGTTTTAAACAGAGGTCATAAGAAATACTTATATATTTATGTAAAAAAACAAAACCTTTTATTTATTTTATTTATGTATTTATACAGTATTTTCACTTTGGAATTCTAATCAATCTTTGACAATATTGTAGTTTTAGATATAACGCTTGCTTGTCACATACATTCATAAAAGAGTGACATCAATGATATAATACTTATGCAAGGTTAGAGACCTTTGCTATTGAGGAGTTTCTCTGGACAAGTTGTAATATGTGCTAATTATTATATTAAAAGTCAGTCATCTTTAGCAACATTTTATGTCCAGGTTACTAAATTTGAATAACTTTATTAACATGTCATATACAAATGACTTTATTTGCTTTCTCTCCAGTCTTGTAAGATTAATCAACCTTTCTTTTCTGGCTATTGCCATGCTGTGATCAATGGGATCTATTCATATGGTGTGTTTTCCTCCTTTTACAATGAATCCTCTGGCACTGGAAAAGAAGGTGGGTGGATACACTCAATGGACCAATGGAAGTTGAATCCTGCAGTGCATTGTGTCCCCTGTCTCTCCTGCAGCGAGGCACCACTGGAAGGTGGGAGAGAGCTTGCTCAACAGAAGTCTTTGTGTGTGAGGAGAGAAGTGAGGTAGAATGACATGTGTAGGCGTCAGGGCAGAGGTTCAGAGAACGCAGTCACAAGGGAAGACCATCTCCAATCTGGCCTCTCAGGAAAAGAATGTATTTAATGTCAGCCCTACAAAACAGCTCAGATTCCTGTCACAGAACACAGGACAGTCAGAACACAGAAGTATTGCTGAGCAGGATTGTCTTATCATTATAGTATAGGATACATGTGTGCAGCACTTACTCCATTTTGTTACTATGCTGTACTTACATTTACATTTACTTTAATGCTGTTGCTGGTGTGCTTCCCTTACTATTAACACACAGGATTCTTCTTCATGATAGTGAGACTTTATCACAGATAGAGCTCCCTTTATCCCTTTTTATGTACCAGTCTATGTGCAAAATCACCATATAGCAAGTGCTGAATGAGTTAGGTGCAGCCAACATACATACATACATACATACATACATATCTCCCCATAAAATATTGCACTGTCTCTGGCTACCTGTAATTGTTACCTTTAAATTGTTTCTAATAAACCATCTTTCAATGCACCAATGACACCTTATATTTTAATGAGTCACATGTATTGGAGGCTGTTCCAACTGGAAACTTCCCTGCACATTGGCCAGTTATTTTGTATACAATATAGCATATTTTAGACAAAACTGGAAAAAAGCAATTTGATACTTGTATGTTACATACAATAGAAAGTGTTATCTTCATAACATAAAAACCCCCATAAATAACCATCATGCAAATACAGACATAGTATTGACATTCTATGCGACAATGGTAATAAAAAATATTTTCTAATCTATGCTATAGAAAAAAGTTACACAGAGGACTCGTACCACGATAGTATAGGATGTTTACGTAGATGATGCTGCTAATGACCCTCTGAGTCACAATGCTGATCATATGTAGCTGACAGAACTAGCAGGACCAATGGATACTTTATTTAGTCCTATAGCATTTGTAATATAAGGAAATATTTATATAAACATTTCAAATGACCAATAAAGTTTCTAGATGTGGCTAAAGTGGTTTAATATGCTGCGATGTTGTATTAGATTATTATCATCTCCTGTACACACTATTTTTCTAATTGTATGTTTTTGAACAGAAAACCCAGATTTTTTGTTTGTTTGTCCTAATAGACCGGTTTCAACAGACACTTTTTAATTCAGATCAAAGACAAGACCACAAGACCAAAAAAAATGCTCCCTTGAGAATCAGTGCATTTATCTGGATCTAGAGATGTTAGAAGCACACAGGCAGAGAGATCTTCACAAGCAGCATTAGTGTCATTGAGGTATTGACCAAAGCGGTGGAGTGCAGGGTTCCTCTCAATGGAAATGTGTGGGTAGATACCATCTGCAGCTTGAGGTGATGCGGTAAAGACATCTGTGAGACTGAGAAAATGTGGGCATTCAAAGATATAGAATAATGGCAATGATGTGAAAGTCATTTATCACCACAATGACACTAATGGCACACACATCAGCCGTGAGGCCTCCAGGCGTCACCACCGCCCGCGCACTGTCAATCCAGTTGGCATTGGCGCTTTGTAGGCTCTGGCCCCACTCCTCTGCTTCTCATTAAACCTTAAGCTTCCTGCGTTTCAACAATGATATTTCCTCCCCTTCTGCTCTAATGCGCTAAGAGGGTTTGTTGCTGCGCAGTCACACGTATATTCTGAATACATTCATGCCATGACAATAATGTAATAATGTACCTATTCTTGCAGCAACGCCAGATTGGCCATTTGTTGTATGATATCATTGGGTCAACAGTGTCAACATTTTGAACTGTGGGAGTGACACATTTGGGGGCCCCACTGGTTTGCTTATTGATTCTTTCTCACGATCTTCGCTTGAAACGCTTCTAGCCGCAACATTTAGCCGCCACTACTGAATAGACTAAAGTGTTTATCTGAAATGCACTTTCAGAAATGGCTTTCATGGTTTGTATTACAAACAAGGTGTAGGCTTAAACATAGGGTCATGTGACACTACTTAGCTCTAACAAGAGCTCTTGTTACTAGAGCCAAGACTCATTCATAGTCTTCGTTTTTAGCCTGTACAATTTGCATGCATTCCTATTAAAATACAGTTGTGATGGTGGACTCGTTTTCCTCCATCCCCCACAAGACATTGGCAATGAACAACAATAAAGACTGAGCATTGGATGGTGGGAAATATGGTTGAGTTCTTAAGTAAACTGCGAATTTCTGTGGCATGTGTTCAAATGTTTCATGCTCTGAGAATGCTGTTATGTGTATTTTTTACTTGACGTAATAATAACAAATATGTTTTTGTTCCATCGTCAGCGTAACAAGCAAAATGAACTGGGGTATGAATTATCTTTGCTGGTTTCCAGCTCATCAGCAACACTAATCTGCTTTTGTTCGTCCTACTTATACCATGAACATAAAGAACTATACTGGCCCTGTCATGCCTACAAAAAAAATAACAGCTACAGTGACATGTCATATTTAACTTATAAATGTCTTCATATTTCTGCAAAATAATATGCCTCATATCTTTCTTTGACATTAGATAAATAGGTAAATGGGCGATTTAGTATTGTATATTGTATATATATAGTATAGTAAATAATGCACCATGCATTCTCCTCTGTCCCCATACGTCACTGTTTTTTCAGACTTTTAGGTAAAATGCTAGCACATTCCTGCATGGCATTAGGATTGTGGACTCACTCTAGGATGTCTCCTTCTCTTGCTTTAAGCTGTCAGTTTGCCCACAGTTGGGAGCCATGCAGATACAAACCCTTCACTACGACACTAAAAGTCATGAATTCTTGCTGTTAAATAAGAATCTACATTGATTCTATAGTGATTTTAATATATATGACAACATTTCCAACACCAAAGGTTTTAAATAAAAATTATATATTTATAAATAGATATTTGTAGAAAATTTTCATTTATTTTAAGGTCACAATGCAAAAAAACCAGGGGTAATTGTACACTTGACAAAACCCTGACTTAAGCTGGCCATACACTAGAGCGATTACCGGCCCAAACACCCATTATCGGGTGATCGGGCCAAAAAATAGCTCTAATTAATGGCCAAGATAAATTTTAAAACTTCCAATAAATGCACCAGAAATGCTCTGCTATGATCATGGGATTTTTGAACATGTCTGAGTGATATTGGGCACTAGCGCCCGATATTTTAAGGGAGCCAATCACCTGTCTGTACTACTCCCTACAATAGACACTGCTGCATATCTATGTACTATGCTGCTCTGACAGCTATGGCAAATAGATTTACAGATGGCAAGGTGTGTTTTTATTGAAAGATTTTTTTGTTCAGCATCAGAGATACAGTATATGAATGGAATATCTATCTATCTATCTATCTATCTATCTATCTATCTATCTATCTATCTATCTATCTAAGCCATGCTGCTCCTCATCCATATACGCATGTGTTCGGTGAGAGAGCGTGTGCCACTGCAGGGGACTGGTGAGGAGTGTGATGGTTAGGCAGAACGACGGAGGAAGAAGGAAAGTTAGAATCGCTGTGGGGTATGGAGAAAAGACTCAGTGAAAAGGAGAGAGGTGAGTGGAGGATCTGGGGCTAAATGATTCTAGCTGACGTTCTCAAGTATGTAATAGGAAAATAAGAGCTAGAATCTGATTGGTTGCTATGGGCAACATCTCCACTGTTTTTCCCCCGCAGCTTAGTAAATCTAGCCGCTAGTATTAAACATAATACAGGTAAAAATATATGTAAGTTATATAGGATCAGAGTGCATTGTAAATTGTACATTGTTCAACTTTAAATTTAGTGATACAGTAAAGTTGTGCAATATGGTTATGTTGCTTGTAAAGGCTGCCAGCATTGTCTTTATATACAAAAAAAATAAATGCATTTATATCTCTTTTTGTTCTATTTCTAGCACAATGTGAATAAAATCTAGGACTATGAGTCAGGCAGTCAGTATGAATGGCACATACTGAATGGTCAGCTCAGCTATCCCCCTCTTAGCACATCATTAATGACTTCCTGACCAGAGACTGAGAACATCAAAGTGTGAGCTTTGAGAGGGAGAACATATTTGTTTTGCCTTTATTACGTGTCACTTTTACATGATTAAATGATTTTCAATCAGAAAAATACAATATGTCTCCTAGATTCTCCATGAATCTCACTTAGAGAATTGTAAAACACCTATGGAACCTATGTTATGCATGAGGGGACGCTCAGCACTAAATTGGAGCCAAATAACAATGAAAGGTCGGCAGAAATGTAGATGGAGGAAATGGGAAGTGATTATATGGCCATATGATTTTGCTCTGGGACACCCTGTGACCATAGTGAAAATTTTGTTACTCCACAGCACATACCATTATACAATACACAATGCAGAGAGCGCAGCACTGATTGTAATGCATGGCCGTTTTATAGCATTAACAGCATTGTGTGCAGCATTGGTACTTGTGCCCTACTACCCTTCCTGGGCAGGAAAATACAAACAACCTGTTCACAGACTACTCAACCCCTGGCAGATCAGACCCCCTCCCCCACATCTCCATAAAATGATACTTCGGATCAGAACGATTGTCTCCTTATTAAAAAAAACACAAACAAAACAAAAACCAGATCAGACTTTCCCCTCCACTTCCTTATTAAAAATGAGACCTCAGATCAGACACCCAGCACCCACCTTCTTTTTAAACATCAGACCACAGTCAGACACCAGATAAGACATATAGAAAATTTGACCTCATCAGATTTCTTCCCTATTCTGTAGGCTGGACTTTATACATCCTGCATTGTGATTGGTAGATGACTACAACCATCCACCAATCAGTATGATGAGATCACCCACCACTCTGGTTAGTGAATGTCCAGAGTTTATCCACCAATCAGGATGCTAACAGCTTTACCAGCAGGTGAGAGGCAGGGTGAGGCTTCCCCTCTCTTTCTGCCTGAATGTAAGCCACAGTTATAGCAACCAGTGAGAATCCTCAGTCTGAGCCCGGGCTGCACTTAAGCAGTTTGGGTGAGAAACACAATAATCTCCTGACACTGGGGTAGATCCAGAACTATGTTTGCCGTACGTTTATTCGCGGAGCGTATTTTCGTGCGCGTAAATTCGTTACACTCCCCTCGGCACACCCCTTGCACGGACGTATTATCCTGGGGTACTCCACTGGTTACCTTACCATCCCCAGAAGAGATTCCATTTACTACAACCCTTTGTTGTCTGTCCTGTAACCAAGATCGTATCTATGGGCCTGATCCAGACCTAGCTAAGTGCTTGAACTTAGTTACTCTTGGGCTAAACCATATTGATTTCAGGGGGAGTACTACTTCACGTATTTCAGACGTATTTTGGACACACGTAAAATTGACACGCCCACACGTAAGTATTTACGTGACACATACGTGAATGGCCAATACGTTCACAATTACGCTACGATAATGTGCATATTTTCTATGGTGCGCATGCGCAGTGCGTTCAAAACAGCGATTTTACGTCTCCGCCACGCGTAAATTTGCTCCAAAGCGTTGTTCTGGATCAGGCCCACTGTCCGTACTCAGTGGTCACTGTTTGGACCCCTTTTGGGATCGTGACCCTCTTTGAAATTGTGACCCACAGATAGTGAAGAAATTGGTTTAGCATTATTATACCCAAGCTATGGACCCAGGAATAACCCTGTTCAGGTATCAGTGCGAATAAGTCAACCTAAGTCTGAAGCCCTGGGTCTGTGACCCTTTTCAATACCAGGGTTATTCCCAGGATGGATTAATCCATGCTGCGGAGTGAATAGATGCAACACAGCTATAAGCCATGTTTATTATCCCGTGTATGACCTGGGATTTGGTTGTAAAAGTGACATAAGTAATACATACATACTAAATGATTAAATAAACCATATTTAGAATGGATTGAAAAAAAAAATCAGTGATTGGTAGATCTTCCAGTCTGCAGAACAATCTATAATTAAATGTATTTGTGACTGAAGCAAAGACAGTTTAAGAGGGATTAAAAGTAAAGAACCAAGTGTCCATAAATAGCACACACATGTGAGGGATAACTGTATTGTTAACAGGAACGGAGATGGATGTTCTGGGAGCAGTAGGACGGTGTGGGGCAGGCAATCAACTTTATGGTGAAGATAGTAAACATCAGAGGATGACAGTTGACAGCAGGATGAATTTAGTGGAAGGAAGAGCAGGAGGGGAGGTTGGATGTTGTTGGCATAGAGGTATCACAGAAATAAAATGATCTATAATAAAATGCTAAAAACAAACAAAAGTCTCTGGCGCTAATTTGTTCATTTGTGAGGGGGAACTTTTGCAAATTCCCCAACAGACAACAATACTTTTTACAAATAGACACAGCAAAAAAAATCTTATTTATAAAACAAATATGGATGAATTCGCCAATGGCAACCAAGTAGATAAGATTATATATTTCATAATTCACAAATAAATATTAAATTCAACAGCTGCAGCAATCCCCTACTGCCATCTATGATCTTAATAGATATTATATAGGAAACATAAAAAGTTGACTTTGACTATATTTATATTGTACAACCAAGTAGTTAGAGTTAGTGTTATATATAAGGTTTGTTTTTTGCAGCTAAATGTATGTAGTTCATGATGGGAATCCTCCTATGCTTTCACCTAAGAAACATGCAGCTCTAATCCAATTTAAAACACCTATGTGTGAAGTTTATATGGGGGTTCTTATTTGCACCATTCATACTGCTTTGAGAAAGTCTTGGGGGCGGGATGAAATGCGTAAGAGGGAAAGCTCTACATTGCTGCCGTTATTGCACATGCTGCTATTCCCTATTTGGCTGTAAGCCTTCTATTTTGATTTTGGATACTATATATATATCATTTCTGGATCCATAAAAGAACTTTGTACCATTGCACCAACTATTCTAAAGAGGGAACACTTGTATCTTGGACATACTTGAGAGAAACGCCACTGTGAATGTATCAGAAGGGGGGGGTGGTACAAGTTGCTCCCCACTATTCAGAGTTCTGCAGTACCCTTGTTTGTACCTGTTCCCACCTTCCCCACCCCTTCAGTTCCATCTTCATTTACATTCCACTGTATTTAAAAAGTGAATAAAGGCATTCAATATTATATATTGTTATATTATATACAAACACAATAAGTAACAAATACAAAATGACAAATTCTAAGCACAAATTAAATATCATAATGTTCACACAAACTCAAAAACAACATGAAAATATTTCATAGTATAGTCTGACCAGATAAAGCAAGGCTAGTGAATAATACACAATCCTTATTACTTTTCCACACATTGTTTTCTCTGTCAATATGATGTATTGTTAAACTCTTGTAAATATTATATGAGTTGGATCAATTTACACCTTATGTTCAGCTGTGAACATTTTAGGCATATTATATAGCATCTCTGCAACTCAGGTGCAAGCGCATCTACAAGCATTACAGAAGTTGGGCAGTCTTTACCAAAACATATGTATACATGACATATTGCTACATTTATTTCACATACACCGGCTTTTATAAGCTTAATACACCTAAAATACACAGAGATCAGAATGAGGTCCACTGTATGGTTGAATATCTGAATATTGTGTTACTGTGACTCTACTTAGAAAGGATGAGGGAAGCACATACTCCACATACCACCCTGGAAATTAACTGTAAAACTGAAAACACTTAAGTAGTGTTATGAAAATAAATAGATCTGTTATTCTCCAGTTCTCTGTAAGGATTGCAAAATTGCAAACAAAATGACAAAGTTATACAAACTGAATGTTAATAATCTATAAGGATTGAGGCATAAGGGAACTAAAACACTGGCAAAAAAGATTGGAATCTATGAGAATGAACAGTATTTTACTACATAGTTTATCCAATTAATTGTTCTCTCTTTTGTCGATGTGTTGTCCTGGAAGCCTTAAGCTGGCCACACACTAGAGCAATTATTGGCCCAAACACCCGATTATTGTGGCAAGTCAATTTATCAAACACCAAAGAAATGCACCAGAAACAATGTGGTACGATTATTTGGTCTTTTGACATGTTCTAACATGTTTGATTTAAACACAGCATAGTGCATAGATATGCAGCAGCTGCTATTGCAGAGAGTAGTACAGACAGGGATCAGCCAAAGCTGCACTGTGTGAAGTGTGGCTTCGGCTGATCCCTGTCTGTACTACTCCCTGCAATAGACACTGCTAAATATCTACGTACTATGCTGCTCTGACAGCTTTGAAGATATACTTTTAAGCTGTCAGAGCTGCTTAGTACATAGATATGCAGCAGCACCATGAACCCTGACCCCCCCTCTTCTCCTAGGATTATCGGTCTTAGCAGAGGAGATGTATGGTGCCGATAACAGGACACACTATAATATAATGGGATATATTATGGGTCTAGGATTGGTATATACTATAATATAATGGGATATAATATGGGTCTAGGATTGGCACACACTATAATATAATTGGATATATTATGGGTCTGGGTATTGCACATACTATAAAATAATGGGATATATTATAGGTCTAGGATTGGCATACACTGTAATATAATGGGATATATTATGGGTCTAGGATTGGCACATACTATAAAATAATGGGATATATTATAGGTCTAGGATTGGCACATACTATAAAATAATGGGACATATTATGGGTCTAGGATTAGCATACACTGTAATATAATAGGATATATTATGGGTGTAGGATTGGCATATACTATAATATAATTGGATTTATTAGGGGTCTGGGAATGGCATACTATATACTGTAGCGTGCCATTCCCCAAACCTAATATAAACTACCTATATTATAGTATGTGCCATAACTAGACACCTAATATATCTGCACATGTACTTTATGTAGTGTGCCTTGTCCAGACCCCTCATATACCCTGCATGTATTACACAGAGAGAAGAAGATGTAGCACTATTGCCTGAGTGTAAGATGGTGCATATAAAACATAAGTCCATCTTCCTCTGCAATGGAGCATTCTAGGTTCCAGCAGCGATGGTGTTAATAATGCATCTCAGTGACGGGTACCCTGCCCGGCCATCTCACTGACAAGTATCATTATCACCTCATTCTTCTGACAGGCTTCTGTCAAACAATGCTTTTGTTACTAGGCCTGGATCTGTCGGTAAATCACAGAACCTTCTTTTTCTATCTTACATCCTACTGTTCCACCATCCATCACATTTTAATTTGCAAATTAAACCCTATTGTGCTGTGAAATAATAGCAGCGATGAGGAACTGAAGTGCCCTTTATAAACTCCAAAGAAAACCGCACTGTAAATAACTGTCTGAGTTTAAATCATTATTCTGTACTCTATCATTCTGCTATCAACACATTGTTGGGCTCGCTTCATCCGGTGTGACTCTCCTCTCCTAAAATTACATTGTTTGTTATGCTCAATTGGGAGACTTTTTATATTTTCAATAAACTAGAATTTTGCAAACAGCTCCAGCGCCCATAAGATAAAAATATTCAGTTTGTGCGTGAATGATAAAGAACAAAAAATATACCCGCAGCGGCACATTATCACATTACCAATGCCTCTTCATTTAAAAAAGGCAACAACGCAGCTCTTTATAAACAGCTGCTATGTGCAGTGGCAGTCATTTATAAAACACTGAACAGCCAATACACATTGCAAATTCAAAGCACATTGGATTCTGCTCCTGCAGGAAATGTCATTTGCACAGGACAAGAGAGGGGGTGTTTAGTGCAATAAAGGCCCCCTAGGCAAAGTACAGCTTACATTAATATGAGTGAGGTCCCCTAATTGCCTCATGTTGTGTTTACTAAATGAATCAATTCCGTGTGCTTGATTATTTTCGTTGTTACTTTAGGTAAGGTGTGCATACAAATGAGTCTCCTGTCCATCAGATATGTGTAAATACATTTCATCAAAAATATAGGATAAGACACTATGATAGCTTTATGCCCACCTTCACAGGAAAAAAAATCACATATTCTTCTGTTGCAATGGTTCTCAAAATCATGGATACACCTGTAGAGAAGGTCCATTGTCTATTTTCTTATTGGTCATTATGAGCTATTGTACAACTGCACTTTGTTAGTAAGTAACTCCTAGAAGAGATAGACTTAGGGGTCAGGGTCTACTTAGGCACTGTAGTAACAGCCAGCAGGGTCTCCTTAGAAGATCTGACCTGATACAGGTGTCCATCTTGTAGGAAAAGAGAAAAGATGATATATTAGTGAATTATAAATCAGGGTTTAAATGTTTCCTCTGGGAGATCCCGAAGGGAATAGCTAGAGGACGACACATGGGCGGGGCTTAATGATGCGGTTTAGGCAAATCAGCGCCCCCTTTCCAGTACTTTCTTAATTCATAGTGTTCCAGGGGGTGGGCAGGACTTAATGACGAAAATCGCGTCATGAAGTCCCACCCATCCTTAGTATCATTAGGGGTTACTATTATGAGAGGCAGCTTCATGCTGGAGATTTATTGGCTCTCCCGGGATACCGGAAGAACAGCCTGAATTTTTGCGAGTCTCCCAGATATTCCAGGAGAGTCTGTAACCCTGTTATAAATGCAGTATTTGTAAATCTATGGTCTGAATGAATTCTCCTTTATAATGAATAAGGATGAATGACTTATTATAATATGTATAAAGCACAACATATTTTATTTATAAAATATATATATATATACCAATAGGCCCTCAAAGTACGGTAAACACCCACACAAAAGACCATGAGATATATTTAAGGAATCCTCAAAATGGATAAATATAGATCAAAGCAGCTTCTAGTTATGATTTTATAGAATTTACTAAATAAATAGAAGAACAGAAAACAGTTTTACACAGCGAAAAACACAAAAAAAACCTATTAAAAATACATGAATTCACTAAAAAAAGGGCAACCAAGTAGCTAAAATGTACTCTTTAATATAAACACTTCAATTATAAAACGTTCCACTGCAGCAGTAATAGAAACAAAGTGTCGTATGCAGAAAGAATAAGCAGACAATTAGAGTGTTAAAGCATCCACCTTGGGAAAACCCAATTTGGTAAAGATATGGCACTGATATGATCATGGGGTGACAAACAAAATTGCCCCACTGAATGTTGTATCATGTGCAGCCAGGGAAGGGGCTATTATAGCAGCCCTGCTCCGTCCATTGCACTGTGGAGTTTAGTAGTATGTAGGAAATTGGTGATATTATTGGTGATATTGCCTGTGATATCGAGGGGAAAACATACTGTGCATCGGTTATCACTCAATCGTCAAACAGACCGTTGGACTGGTATTTTATCCTTAAAGGTGCTCTATGTTGGGCTCCCCCATGCAAAGCTCATATACACGCTACTACACACTCTCCAATTCAGTTGGCGTTGTGTCCTATATAAAAAGATATTAGGCAGAGTGTATTCCGTAGTAGCAGTCAATATTCCACAGTGAGGGAAACAAATACGTAATGAAGGCTATTGTAGCCAAACATATGGTTACCGTAACTCCTGGGGTGCTTAGCAGTAGCGTGTATTTGAACTTTGCATGGGGGAGCCCTACATAGAGCATCTTTAAAGATAAAATACCAGTCCAACGATCTGTTTGACGATTGAGTGATAACCGATGCACAGTATGTTTTCCCCTCGATATCACAGGCAATATCACCAATAATATCACCAATTTCCTACATCCTACTAAACTCTGTAGTGCAATGGATGGAGCAGGGCTGCTATTACAGCCCCTCCACTGGCTGCACATGATACAACATTCAGTGGGGCAATTTTGTTTGTCACCCCATTCACACAAACTAACATAATGGCTGCATGTGAGCAGGTGATAATCACACCTCAGTGCATTCCCAGCAGGGACAATGCAGACACATAATAAGAAACCTCTGAACCATTGCAAAAATGTATCGCAATTGTAGTTGTTGCTCAGCTCAGTGTGGGAAGATCAGTCATTATAGTGAGTGATAGAAAGAGGATATTCACTACATCACTAATTTCCATCAGACATTCTATAATGCCTAACTATTTAACAGTGGTGATCATCACCAGGAATTTCCTGATGCTTGAATGGCTGCTAGGTTTCTGTTTGGCGATGGGGGACCTCCAATTTCTGCTGATATGATAGATGACTTAGAATCACTGCTTCACCGATTCGCTGTCCTTCATTTCAGTGTTAACCTTGTGACATCAGTGCCTTTTCAAAACACCTTGAGAGCTCTGAAACCAAGATAGCGAAACAAACATGAGACAAGCTATTAACCTATTAACTGATTGTATCAATGATTATTCCTTTGTGAAAGTGCTGATGTTCGCCCTCTGAGGGTTCTTGGGTTTATTTATTTTTCTAGAAAGAACATTCTACATTTTATATATATATATATAAAACAAATAAAAGAAAGAAAGAGCACAATGAGGTTTATGACACAAAATCACCAACGTTTTGCTTCATTTTATAAGTATCTAATCCTGAATGACAGCTATGGGTATTATGTTTAATGCCCTTTCATTGTCCTTCAGTTTTCCTCATTGCTGACATTCTGTCTCACTCCTCCATCTTGTTTTCCTACTCAATACTTAGCTTCCATTTTTGTTATTTGCCTATTTGCCAACCCCCATATTTCAGTGTATTTACATTCTATAAATGGCCTTTAAATATACCAAGAACTAAAAATGTATAACACTGATCACAGTAAGGAGAGGAGGGAATATGATTGAGACTTTTAGATATATAAAGGGTTGCAGGAAAGTGTCATTCTTTACTGATTACAATATGAGGACATGCACTGTGGATTAGAGAAAATGGGCCATATCAGACTAAATACTTGATTCTGTGCACTAACCTCCACTGCGGAGACCATCTATGGAATTTGTGATTCACAACACTGCATGAATTCCCCCCTACTCTCCTACATATGGATGGTGGATCCTACCTTAAGTATTTTGCATGCATCTCCAAGCACATGCAATACTGGGTTGTACGTAACAAGCTCTTACTGTGCAATTACATACCTATGTCCACCTCTCATGTGTGTCTTGTACGAGGGGCTGGTGTGGGGGGCTGACTTCTGCATGGAGCACACCATTAAGTGGCATGTGCAGTACCAATATTTAGCAGATTTCCATACCTACAACTTGATTTGTTGAAAAGGGTGAATAGTCTCCCATACGAGGGGGTTGTGTAGAACCATTTCAACATGGACTAATAGCTATAACTCCCTGGCAGTATCATCTGCAGAGATGCGGCACACTACTAATATACTGTAGCAGGCAGCCGTGGCTCTGTAAATGAAGCTGTAGATGGGCGCACTAGAGTGGGGGACCCTGGGCGTGTGTTCAGGTTCAAATAACCTATGGGTGATACTGAATGGGGGTGCACAAAACTGGCAAACAATAATATGATTTGCCAGACCAAGCATTGCAGCTGGCATCAAGTGAAGGATTCTGTATGCAGCAGTCATCTCCAGGAGGAGGGTGTTAAGAAAATCACATCTTTAAATGGGTGTGGGTCGCCCTGAGAACGGCGCTTTTACGCAGAGGAGAAGCAATCAATCCATGGAAGAAAGAAGATGCAGAGGCGAATGGTGATTGTGAATGTAACCCCAACTCTTATCCTAATCCTTACCCTAACCCTCCCCTTCCATTACCCTATCCCTCTCCTCCCCGCAGCCTGACTCTAAGCCTCCCTTATTTATTTATTTATTTATTAACAGGTTTTTATATAGCGCCATCAGATTACGTAGCGCTTTACAATTTAACAATCATTATAACAGGACTGGGTGGTAACAGACAGACTGGGTGGGTAAGAGGGACCTGCCACAGGTTTACACTCTATCGGATATTAGGGAATGATACATAAGGGAAGGTGCTATATAATCACACAGCGGACCAGCCAGCTTCAACGGACCCTTCCCTGCAGTCTAACCCTAAGACTCCCTTCCTCGCAGCCTAACCCTAAGACTCCTCTTCCTCCTTGCAGTCTGACCCTAATTCTCCCCTTCTCTGTAGCCTGACCCAAGGACTCCCCTCCCTGCAGCCTGACCCTAAAATTCCCTTCCCCGCAACCTAACCCTAGGACTCCCCTCCACCCAGCCTAACACTAAGACTCCCCTACCCTTAGGCTAACCCTATTATTATTATTATTATTATTATTATTAATAATAATGTTTATTTATAAGGCACCACATAGTATACGCAGCACCATACAGGGGCAAAAAAATATAGAAATATTACAATAATTAACCCTAATATCATAGACGCCCCTGTAATACCTCGGCATGGTGGGTCTGCGTCAGTGCTTCGGTGGATCTGCTGCAGATCTCTGTGTTGTGAAAACGATCCACACAGCCTAAAGGGATTATGTTGAAAATATAATTTTTTTTATTTTATTAACGGAATTTCAAACTCTAAAATTATTTTCCACAATCCATTCTACTTATTAGAAGAAAGATACAAAATGGATGTTCTAGGTGGTATGTGCTATGGTATACCTCCCAAGTATCCCGATTCAAGTCCCATTTTTGGGGGACTGTCCTGCTCTCCCGTCCGCCTCACAACTTGTCCTGAGAGATCAGACTTTCGGGACAATGTTGTATTTTTTTGTTTTGGTTTGGTTTTTTTTAAGCCCCTGCCGCTGTATATGCAGCAGGGCTTTTCACAGAACAGGTAATACATTATCCTATGGGAGCCCTGTAGGACCAAACCTGTTACTGTAAATGGCAGTGACCTAACCTATGTGGTCACTGCCATTCTAGAAAAGAGATTTGGTCCTACAAGGCTCCTGTAGGAGCCCTGTATTACCTGTACTTCCGCACCATGTGACCACAGTCAGAGAGGGAGAGACAATGAGGGAGCGCTGCGGAGGAAGGGGGAAGACATCAAAAGGTAAGTAAGACAAAATAAATAATAAGGGGCATACATGGAGGCTGGACATAACTACAAGGTGCATATATGGATTGCTGGACATAATTATAAGGGGCATATATTGATGGCTGGACATAATTACAAGGGGCAAATATATATGACTGGACATAATTACAAGGGGCAAATATATATGGCTGGACATAATTATAAGGAGCAAATATATATGGCTGGACATAATTATAATGGGCATATATGGATAGTTGTACATAATTACAAGGGGCATATATAGATAGTTGGATATAATTATAAGGGGCATATATGGATGACTTGACAGAATTATTAGGGGCAAATATGGATGGCTGGACATAATTTTAAAGGGCAGATATGGATGACTGGACATAATAATTAGGGGCAGATATGGATGGATGGATGGACATAATTAGATGGGGCATACATGGATGGCTGGACATAATAATAAGGGGCATTTATATATGGCTGGACAAATAAGGTTCTGACATAATAGGGGCAGACATGGAGACTGGAAAAATAATAAAGGGACAGGCATATAGAGGCTGGAAATATAATGAAAGGGGTAGGCATATAGAGGCTGGACATATAATGAAAGGGGTAGGCATAGGCGTCTTCCTCTATGTCAGTCTGCCCCATATAGCCGTGAAGCCAGGCCCCTTTTTCAAATTTCTACTTTTTGTGTAATTTTTTTTTTTTGTAATATTCAATGTGGGGGGTTTCTGGTCAACCAGAACCCCCCTGGCAGTGCCACTTTGGTGGTATACCCCAGGCATAGGCAACCTGCAGAACTCCATAGGCAAACTGCAAGTCCTACAATGCTTTACTGATATCAGGAATTGTATATTTTACAACACATGCCAAAGGTTGCATATGCCTGGTATACTGTATGATGCATGTTCTATATTTGTATGGTGGTATGCTCTATAGTTTTATGCTATATGGTGGATTGATGTAAATTGGTTTACCCTATGCTGGTATATTCTATGTTAGTATACACTATGGCAGTGATTCCCGAACTGTGCGCCGCGGCTCTCAGGGTTGCCGCGACGCTCTCCCAGGGGTGCTGCGATGCTCTCACTGGGGTGCTGCGACGCTCTCACCAGGGTGCCTCAGAATGTTTCTATTTCCTATTGTATTCTATTGTATTTTTGTCTTAGGGGTGCCTTGAAAAAAAATATGGAGACCCTAAGGGTGCCTCGAACTGAGAAAGTTTGGGAACCACTGCACTATGGTGTTATATTCTATGGTCCTGATCAAGACTTAATAACGACAGTCAATTTCGGCATGCGGCATGCGTCGTCTGACTGTGGGAACGCACTGTGCATGCGCATGGCAGATGTTACTCAACGTAACTCTGATCATACGTAACTTGTACATAACTCCGTACGACAGGGCGTGACATCTCTACGCAAGCTGAATATACGCATTGCGGGCAGAGGGAGGCATGTAAATTGTACAGTGTGGGCAGGGTTAGCCACTTACGTACAACAAGGCGATACATACAATCAGAGATACACAAGGGAAAGTTAAGGTAGGGATCTGAACACGTAAGTCAGCTAAGTTACGTGCATGAGAGGGGGAGTGCATTATGCTTAGTAGTGCGTAACTGAGACACGCATGTATATGTAAAACAATCTTAAGTCTGGATCAGGCCCTATGTCTGTATACTCTAAGGTAGTATGATGTTTGTTTGTATACACTATGGTGGTATAACCTATGGTGGTATTAGACAATCTACCCCCCCCAGTACATGCAATGCAAAGTCTACATGGTTGTATGTTGAGTGTGTGTAACATAACTGAATAGATGTTAGTGACCTCAATCTTGTTATCTTTACCTTTTTATTTGCTTTCAATTTGTATTGTTTTTCTAACATCATATGGCCTTACATAAACATGTGGTTTCAGATAAACACATGTATACATTTCATCCATACATAAATACACAGCAAATATGCCAAATGTCAGGATGACTGCTTTACAAGAAACTTCACAAGAACCAATTTATCATTATATAAACAGAGTTCTAAGTCTGGGCTGAATTAGAATAAATCCTGGAAATACATTGTTTTGGAGGTTGATTCATCTATAAACATCCTTCCACAAATAATTCAAACAACTCAAACTGTTAGTGTATGTGTTCTCTAAGCCCCCCTAATTCTAAATCAAAGTGAACTTTGAACAAGTGTGACCTTAAATTAACTCTCTTGGAACACTGTGACATCCTCATTTAGAATGCCCCTCCAATCCTATTGTCTTCATTTAGCAGAAGAGGCAGAGGTGTTATCAGCAAACACAATGTGGATAACCAGTTAAGAGGCAGGATACCACCTGTGATTTCAAATTAAAACCCACTGTTAACTTTTCAGTAGACAAAGCAACACTGTGTGATGTAAACCTCACTGGCTAATTCTCTTCTCCTCGTATATCACATCATATTGTGTGATTCACTGTTCTAGCAGTTGGTGTTTTTCTATGTATATCGAGCATTGCAGTTCTGTAGCTTGCAGGACACAGTCACTGCTGTCGTTGTCTGTCTTTAATGCCATGATTAGTGTTTTACTCAGACATTGGCTGTGCCATGTTCTACAAGTGCTGGCAGAATCAGCAGAGATAAAGGAACTCATAGTGTTCTGTGTTTAATTATTACATTTGTGTCTTCGTTTTGAAGTTGTTCTCTGCAGGGTTTTGGGGGCTTTTTGCCTGGAGGAAGAGAGCACCCCCCAGGCTTTGCCTATATAGGAAACATTTTACAATTTATTTTTAATGCTAAATTAATGTTAAGTATAGACAGCCCAAGGACACATACCAGTATGATCTGCTTTCTATAGTATGGTATGATGAAGGTAATTAATGTTTATGTTTGATTAATGTAAAATTATTACAATAACAATAAAAATATCCCTCTTTACATATTACACCCCACCTACTCTTATTTCCCTCTTTACATATTACACCCCACCTACTCTTATTTCCCTCTTTACATATTACACCCCACCTACTCTTATTTCCCTCTTTACATATTACACCGTACCTACTCTTATCTCCCTCTATATCTATCTATATTTATATATAGAAAAAAATGGTCAATGACCAAGGTGCACACTCACTATATAACATATATTGCAGTCATAGGGTGCCAGACTGAAAGTAATTCAGCATAACAAGTCCATCCAGACACTAAGTCCGCACTCCAATTCAGTATTGAGAAAATATTCTTTATTATGGCACAAAAGTAGCCAATAGAGTAAAAGTAGCATGCAGTAGCAAAAAAGTGAGGTTAAAAATAGCAGCATACAACAAACATGGCAGGCATAGATGGAGATGTCCGTACAAGTAAAGTCCAGAGACAATTTCTAAGAATAATTAGGCCACTGGGCCAAATAGCAGTTCATAAGCAATGATCCAAGCAATCCATACAACCTCAGTGGAAGCCTTATAAGTACGACATCTTATTCCCAACAGCTGTTTCAGCACTGTATCAACGTGCCGTCTTCAGGGGTCCATCTGCCAGAAAGAAGTATACCTACAACAAACCTAAATCCTAATATATACACTTACCGCAGGTGTTCATCATCCGCCATCCCCATAACGTGTGCTCACCCAAGCCCGCCCGCACTTTGGTCCAACCGCGTCCCACATGCAGGGCTCACACAGATGACATCAGAGAATGCGCGCATACCTGCCACGCATACTCTGTGCGTCTGAGCATCGCCATGGTGACCGGACGCCGAGTGCGGCTAAGGCCAGAGTAAACAGACGCCATGCTGACGGCGGACCCGTACCCGCGGTATATAAATAAAGCAAAAAGCAAACAATCAAAAAAATCAAAAAATCAAGGGAGAAAATACATGCATATATACACTCTAAACAGTCAGAAAAACACCGACATCTATTAGCTCTGTCATATATAGATCGAACAGCATATATACATGTATATTTAAATACAGAAGCCAAAAACAGTTGAATCACAAGCTACCATCATAGTGCAAACAAAAACCATAAATGACAAGCAGTATGTATCTACATAGTCTCTACATAGTGAGAGTCCCTATATTAGGTCATATATCATGTGCTTTTAAATGAAGAGATAACTCACCTTGGAGGCACCCCTTAAAGCCTCCATAATAGCTATTCTGGATCTCGCCCCCATCAGCTGTTGCTCCCAGACATGCTGCCAAACAAAGTTACACAAACTGGTGACTCAAAACAATTTATAGGTTAATAATAAATAGGTGCATGCATGACCCCCTGACTTTCATGCGCCTCTGTATATGAGCTGATAAATTGTTTTAAGCAACCTCTATTTTGTGTAATTTCTCAACACATGGATATGCCTGGCACAGGGACATATTTGCATTATTGTGAACAGATACAGATTGCACTCACACATAACTGCAAGTCCTCTCTGTGTTATTTGTGTATGCTTGAGGGCTAATGCATGTAAGATGATGATGATGATGATGCTGTTGCCAGAACTATGCACTTGTTAACTCTAAAAGGAGCTTCCTTCAATGGTTTTTATTATAATAAAAAGTGCTTTAACCATGTATAAAATAATTTATTGGTATATTTTTGCTGCTCTCTGCCCCAATAGAAGAAAGCGATTTAAGCTTTGCTTGTGATGTTGCTCTGTCCCATATGAATATAATTCCTTTTTTTTCTTTATAACTTACAAAATAGCCATCAGTTTCCAGTATGTTGGTCAAACAGTGGCATGTAATTCTTGCAGAGAATGCTGGCACTGGGCGTGTGTACCTCAGCATGAGCAGATTCAAACTGACTGATTGGAGTAAAACCTGATCCATCTGGGGCTCTGTTAGTCTAGCTGACCAATAATGGACCGAATTTATACCTAAGACCGCTTATAAGACTTCCGTATGCTACTGCATATGGTATGCACAATACCATTTTATCTACAATGGAGTGCAGCCAGTGATGCTAATGACAGGCTAATCGTACAGTTAGGGCTTCCGTGCAGAATACTTAAGGTAGAGTCCTGCTGGCGGATTCATAATCCGCAAGTAAGACAGCAGGGGAGAAATGTCCAGCTCTCCTACATGTGGATTTGTTGATGAAAAATTCTGTACGATAGCCTCCATAGCAGAGGATACCATACAGAATTTCTGTGTAAGTATATACACAGTCCAATATGTTTAACTCGATGCTAAATCGTATTGTTCATGTTATTATTATTATATAATTAACATTATTATTATTATTATTATTATTATTATTACTGTAATATTATTATTATTATTATTGTTATTATTATTAATAATAATAATAATAATAATAATAATGTTTATTTATACGGCACCACAAAGGTTCTATATGACTAGATTAAAACAGTGCTCGATTTGTACAAAATAATAGAATATTATATCAGTATGATTATCTGTGGTGTTTATTATAGTGTAGTGTAAAGCATCATTAAAAAGCTCTATTAATTTCAATGCTCCTTCTCACTGAGTGTCGTGATAAAAGTTGAATGTGCTTTGGCTCTGTAAATACACATTGTTCCAGCGCTGGAGGAATGTGAAAAGACTGACAAGCTCATTAGCATAGGAACAATACTGATAATCAAGGTAAATACAGCTTTCCAATGTATATTATAAGACAACGATCAAGTTTATCACTTTAGACTTTATCCACTGATCTACGGAGTGTTGTTATTTTCTTGTCATTCCCCCACTCTTGAGTGTTTGTCTGTACAGCACATATGAATAAGTCTCAGGTAGTGAGGAACAATTAAGGAGCAGGGTGGTGATAACAACTAAATCCATATCAGCTCTCCCGGGCTTGTGTACAGTTGTTTAACTGTATAATTCACAGCTGTGTTGTGAAACAATGAATGAGATTTGTTATCGGCTATCAATGGTGTTTTCTATGATGACTGTGGGAATCACACGGGAAATTGTGGAATAACAAGCACTGAGGAAACTGGCAAGAATGACAATGAAAAGAATAGAAAATAGAAGGCTCAGACACACTTTCTAGATCAGAAGATGAGTTAAAGGTTGAACTGTATGGAATTTAAGCTAGATTTACTAAACTGCAGAAAAGGAAAATTGGAGCTGTTGCCCATCCCAACCA
Source organism: Limnodynastes dumerilii (assembly GCA_011038615.1). Taxonomy (NCBI): domain Eukaryota; kingdom Metazoa; phylum Chordata; class Amphibia; order Anura; family Limnodynastidae; genus Limnodynastes; species Limnodynastes dumerilii. Next base: position 226,771 of record WWET01000456.1, on the reverse strand, counting down.
ATCAGATTCTAGCTAACATTCTCTATGTGTAATAGGAAAGTGAGAGCTAGAATCTGATTGGTTGCTATGGGCAACCTCTCCGCTTTTCTTTTTTCTCAGTTTAGTAAATCTAGCCTGATGACTGATTGAGGGATGATATTTATGTGTTACTTAATACTTCATATAGGTGTCTATTTACTTACCTTCCTCGTTCCCTGTGAAGGAAGCTGCATCAGGCTCGCTTATCATCGCAGCGAGCCTGGCAGCTTCCTTCACATTATTTACTAATACTCACCCCTCCTCCGAGGTCCCGCGATGAGCCGCGGGTCGGTGCTGTGCTTCTCCTCTGTGCGATTCCTGAATGAAGTACTGCACATGCGCAGTATCTCTCAATCAGGACCGGTGAGTAATGTTTATTCCTATTTTCTATAGGGTTTATTCATTTATTTTTTAACTGGGGCTAGATTGGGATGTATTCCGACAGTCACCCCATACATGCCCCCCTTTTCCTCCCCCTAATAACAGCTATGGGGTAAATGGGGACATCGCCAGAATAATTGTCACTAACGCCAGCCTGAGCTGGCGTTAGTCTGACGCTGGGAGCGAGGTGTAAAACTCCGCTCCAACGTTCTATAAATATGTGACACTTCATTTTAATGCGATAGGGCCAGTTTTGAAGTGAAAACTGGTCCTATCGCACTAAAATGATCTCTGTAAATAGACCCCTTAATGTGAAAAGTTGTCCTCCTTTGATCCCCTCATCAATATCAATATATATTATCCACTCAAAGTAATAAGTACAAAAACTGATGTAATATGGTGTCCCTGGAAACTATATTTACAGCGATGAATAATTTTTTTATACCATAAAATATTTAAAATATAAAAGTCTGCATTTATTATACAGATAAGTATTCCTAACAAACAATGTTTATTTGTCTTCAGAATGTATAACTGAAGATGTAACAGCTGCTAGTGTCTAGAAAAGTGTGTCTATCATTAAAATAAACCAACATATTAAAACATTAATATTGTAGAAGTCAAAATGAATCCACAATGTTGCAATAAACAGAGCAAACAAGGACATTGAAACAGACCAAAAATAAAGTTTCTCTTGCAGTAATTTTTTTTTTAGGCTTTCGGTGTAATCAATAAACAAGAGAAACAATAGCTCTCTCCCCAGCAAGGTAACACTGCAGTGATAACGTGTTCTCATTACCACCCGCCGGGTGTTGTGAGCTGTGAAATCACATACATGCTCGTCTTCCTGTTGTAAAGCATGCACATTTTTAGGTATGACTTCCTATATACTTAGCACTATGTTAGGTTTTCCAGCAGGCCTACACATTGTTCTGAAGGATTTATAAAACCGGGCATAAAAGGTAGTCATTACATGTTACCAACTGGGTTAATTGCAACGTTACAAATAATGGCTAAGAATTCTATACATATGAGTGATGGAAAGCAGAGGCTTTTTACGAAAAGTCCAAGTATTTTCAAGGGAATTATTGCAGTCACCGAGGGACCACATGGGTGCATCTATATTGTGACGTTCACTCCACCCTTTTAATCTCTTTGGGAAAACTTAAATCCCATTGTTGCTAGAGGGGAGAGCAAATATGTACAATGCCCTTCAAAGAATAAAGTCAACATAGTCATCCATAGATAATTGAGTGGGTGTTACAGAAATATCCCCAGTGAGTTCTAATAACTTACATTTGGGATTAATGGTTTGTCCTCAGGACATGAACTAAGGATGCAAATGACTTTTAATGTAGTTTCTCAACCTTAACCTTTCCCTATCAAAAAATGTTTCATGTAATGACTTTGTGTACAACCCTGTATAGTTACATAGTAAAAAAAAGAAAACACCAAGAGACAGAATCCCGCTGTAGTAGAACTTCACAATCGCTTACATTCTAAAGGAATTAACTGTAATCTGTGTCAGAAATGTAACTAATCATCACTATTCATCAACACTATTCATAACTCAGTGATTATTGTTATTATCATTTTTTTTAAAAGGTGCCACAAGGTGTCCACAGCGCTGTACAAAATACAACAACAAAATACAGCACCCATGCTGGGCAGGGATGGACAGCATAGTACATAATAAAAATACAATAAAAATATAAAAATATCACAAATATACAATATAGTGAAGCAAGCACAGAACGCAAGGTAAAACGCAAGGACGTATCCCAAATATACAACACCTAATGCAATTAGAATAGGTATACCACACTCTAATGTGAAATGAGTAAGTGTGCTATTGCAAAAAGTGTTATTTGCATGGTACATAAGAAGATACAAATAAACATATAGGGCCGGATCCTGAATCCATAAAATGAGCTGACTTACATACACAACACACGTATGCGCATTCACAGTACCTACACTTCCATAGTAGAATGCAGGCGCCCCCTGTCTGTTCCGTGCGGATATCAGCATCTGCAAAGGGGAGTCATGCCGTCCATCATGAGCACGAGATACGCATGGTGGGTTTGATTAAGCATTTAAGTTGCACAATAAGGGCTGCGTATATCCCTTAAGTACGACCCAGTATTCGTAAGGTAGGGTGCAGGACATGGATCCACCAACCACATTTAGGAGTGCGGGGTGGGGGAGTTTCTTTTTATTTTGAAACACAAATTCTGTAGCCTCCACTGCGGAGACACATTTGCTTTTAAATCAGGATCAGGCCCATATTGTTTATTAGACAATAAAATGGTACAGAAAATGTCTCCAGTGTACAATACTGCAACAAAGTCTCCTTTTATTTGAACACAGCTTTTCTTTCACTTATCCTGAATCAGTGATCTTTACTTCCACAGCGGTACTAAATACCAAACGCATTTTGCGATCAAAGCCAAATTCACTGCTATGTTGGACCAGTGGTTGTGTTCGTGGCCAGCATATAACTGATCTATTCATCGCACTGTTGCCTACCTCTCTTCTGAGCCTACCTCACCATGTATTCTCTTTTGACTGGTACAGAAAAATCTGGTCTGGACTTAGGGTCTACTGGAGTCACTATGTCAGTCTTCTAATTGCTCTGAAAGAGATTGTCAGCATTTACCAAGTTAAAATGATAGATAACATGGTATATAATCAGCAAAGACATATAACAAATTTGCAGTTATATCTGGATTACAAAGATTACCTGGGCCTTCCAAACACGGAGATATTTTCAATAACGACTGCAGTTATTTTCTAATAAAACCAGCGCACTGTTTGACAAGCTGAAATGATTCTTCATAATGAATCTTGTGATTGAGAGAGCCCTTACATGAGTCTGTCATTATGTAGACGCAAGATACAGATATGTTGACATACAATTACTGAAGCTCCACTCTGTGCCAAGGTAAACACTCCATAGACAAGTGTACAGCTCACATTCCATAGTTGGAATGCTGACAAAACCATGGAGTTTGTCTTTTCAAAAATGTCATTTCCTTCTGGGTCTTAATAATGAAGGAAAGGATGGATTTTCTGGGTAAATATTAAGAACATTTGAAGTTTTCAGCTGTATATGCCAGTCGTACAACCTACTGTAACTAGTGGAATTCTGGAGGTTTGCTAGACCATCAGTATTTAGCCAGGATCCCTACACAGCTTCTGCCAGCCCTGCACAAGACCCTGTCAATGTTTACCTGAACCATGCAAATCGGTGTAATATGTCTTTCTTCTGCCAATCTCCAAGGATGAAACTAAAAGTAAAGAAATATTTTGAGAAGTATTTTCATGGGTTCTTGTTTACCTAGTTCTGAATTAGTATAGTGCAAGATCCTAGACTTGTTCCTAACACTCATTCCCACCACCCAGTTCCTCAGTTGAAATGAACTCTTCCTTGTGAACAGTTCTAAAATAAGTCTTTAATTGTTGAGTATTTTCTGTTTTGTTGCTACTTTTGCAACCTTCACGTTTTGGTTGTTTGCCTTTCACTGGCCTAGTTCTCCCCTCACACTTTTGGACCTCATTAACAGTCAGTATTCCGAGTATGACGTACAGAGGAGTATTCTCAAGCCTTCTTCTGAAGCATCATTGTACCGTATTCATATCCAGTATTATATCTGGACATCAAAAAAACTTGTGGAGACCAACCTGTGGCTTGACTTTTAGAGGTTATCTATTTATTTCATTGACCATTGATTATTATACAGTGAAATGAATAACACACAGTGCATCCCTAGAAAAGCCAATAAATATAAGGGTTCTGCCAGAAAAGAAAATGAATACAGGCCAATAACAATGAGTATGCAGTAACAAATGCACTATATTTATTTATAGAAATACTGAGTTTTCCATGTGCAGTGTAAAAAATGTTCCATCAAAGTTAAAGGGCATGATTCAATTAGCCGCGATGACGGGATAAAGCTCACAGTGCGCTTTTTTCCGTCATATACGGCATTAACACTAAGCAATCGCCCTCCCAAAAAATATGCAGAATTAGCTTCACACCGAAAATAACACCAGTGCGAAGCTAATTGAATTGGGCCCTCAGTGTCATTCCTCACCTGTAAAACAGAAGTATTCAGGCAGGGACATTACCCTGCTACTCCTTACACCCACCTCTCTCTGACAGCCATGGCTTTTCTAGTCGCCAAATGTCTATGAGCAGGATTTCCCTTTTGCTGCTTTATGAATTTATCAGTGATATATATGGATAGATCTTTACTACAGGCTACCACTATATGAAACACGCATTATTATATTTCTAGCCTACTCCATTTCATAACATTAGTGTCAAAAGATATTTGCAGAAAACAGAGATAACCTTCTCATTATGTCATAACCCAGGAGCAGCCTGCCGGAGTAATAGGTTCCTTCAGCAAATGAACACATTTATTTCCACCTACAGAGATGCCGGGGCAGGGTCCATTTATCAATGCAGACAAAAATCTGTTGCAGATGAATGAGTCAAGTCATACAAGGACAATTACTTCTACATCTGGTGTAGAATATGAGATCAGCCACATTGTGTTTTTTTTCTCTGTGATTCCTAAAAAATATATATAGAAACGGAAGATCCCCAACGTCACATATTAAAATGCACTGTTTACAGAGAGATGCATTTTGTGGAACGAAAGTTCTATTTTCTAAATACAGGCAACTGAAAGCTCATTTTCGGCTGTCTCTATTTCGAATATATTACTATTTAAAAAGTTTTAGTGGTGAATGGGTAACCATGGCATGGTGTTCTCATACTTATCCATTCATTCATTCACAAACCGCCGTCAGACCCGTTGCAGACCCACCGGACCGGAGGTGAGTATATGGGAAGTCCTGTGGGGAGGGAAGTCTTAGGGTTAGGCTGCAGAGAGGGATGTTTTAGAAGTTAGGCTGCAGCGAAGGGAGCCTTAGGGTCAGGCTGTGGGGAAGGGAGTCTTGGGATGAGGCTGCAGACAGGGCCGGACCTAGACAATTTGGTGCCCTTAGCAAAAAATCCTCATCAACCCTACAAAAAAATTACACTCATTTAAAAAAAGACAAAACTAACTTTAAACAACAAGAGTACTCCCAGTAGTAAAAATCGCTAAACACCGGACGTATATGTTATACATCCGGTACTCTGAATACGAGCCTAAGTCAGCATGTTGAATTAATTTTTAGGCATACTTACCCTTGTTTATTTGGAAAAAGCGCTGCTGCGGACATGTCGCACCGGACTGGACAGGTGAGTATTACTGGGGTGTCTGTGGGGAGTCTTAGTGTTAGCTTGCTGTAGGGGAGTCTTAGGGTTAGGCAGTGGGGAGGGCAGTTTTAGGGTCAGGCTGTAGAGAAGAGAGTTTTAGGGTCAGGCTGCGGAGAAGGGAGTCTTAGGCTCAAGCTGCAGGGAAGGGAATGTTAAGCGAGGCACACACTGGATAGGATAATCGTTAGATAGCTCTCAAATCGTTTGCGTGTGTACTGTCAAACGATGCAGTGAATCGTCAGATTCTGTCCTGCATCGTTAGGTCTTGATTTTTAGCAGCTCCTAAAAATGACAGATCAACGATGTTATGATGTGTGGTTTTGTATGTGTGTCTATTAAGCAGAAAGGACTTCTGGAAAACAATCCAGCGTGAAATCGTTCCAGTGTGTACAGCTGCAGGATCGTCAGATAAACTTGAGTTTATCTTTTTATTATTGATTCAATCGTTTTTATTTTGTCAGTGTGTACCCAGCTTTAGGGTTAGGCTGTGGGGAGGGAAGTCTTAAGGTTAGGATGCGGGAAAGGGAGTCTTAAGGTTAGGATGTGGGGAAGGGAGCCTAACGCCTAAAGGAGAAGATTTACTAAGCTGCTGGTTTGGAAAAGTGGAGACGTTGCCCATAGCAACCAATCAGATTCTTACTGACTTTCTCTAGTATGTAATAGGAAAGTGAAAGCAGAAGATATCAATCCCAAAAAAGTTCTTTTAGATGTGTAGTAAAATAAACTATACATAAATGTCAAATTCCCTGATGACCTCTGATACATGAAACACATTGGAGTATACACTAAGCCAGGCATCTGATCCAACACTGCTCCTTCAAAGGGACCCTTTACTTTCGGATGCCTTTCACAACCTAACTTGTCTCCTAGCATTGCGCTGCTCAAATTAGGAGTAAGGGCCAGGATGCATCCCTGTGCATTGTGGCTGATTGCTAGGAAACCAAGGCATGGTTCATCTGGATCACCACATGTAAGCTGCATCACATACAAAGGAGGAGGGAGAATTGCTGTTGTATGCAGGGCCACAGATATTCCAGATCCAGGGATAATGCAAACCTGATGCTGCTGAATGTCCCACACCTGCATTGAAGACCCTGCTAGAAAGAGACATTACCTAATGAAAGCTGTGTTTTTATAGATGTATGTGTTTAAATGAAAGATGAACTTAGTAAACATAGAGCTCATTTACTGGCTATTGTGTCGCCATAAAGGCGCAGAGGTAAGAAATAAAAGAATCCTAATTTAATTTTGGATAACCATGCCTCATCCATCATCTGTAACCCAAGAGCGGAATCCTGCAGCTAATTCCCACCCAGAAATGACACTGCTGTAAATGGGATTAAATGCTGGGCACGTCTCATGCACTGGCCACGAGCTCTTTAGAAATTTTGACTGTGAGATAATTCCAGCTCTTTCCATTCTCTGCTCATATTAACTGTGAGAAAGGGGGAAGTTCTATTCAATATCCATCTGTATGGGGCTTAAAAATACTCACAGCAAGGTCTTACAGACTCTCATTTTATTATAAAGAAAACAAGTGCTGACTTCTAGACAGCAGAGAAAGGCCGGGTACACACTGGGGCTTTTTCTAAGGATAATCTTTCCAATCACACAATCAAAGACTGTTCCAGCAGATATCTTACCAGCAGGGGCGTTTTAAGAAATGAGGAGGCCCATGTGCAGGATTTGTGCATGGACCCCCCCTCTTACCTGAGACAGGGCTGTCCCGATCCATGGACTTCAAAAGGGGTGGAGCCTAACTGCACTTTAAGGCTCGCGAATAGGGATAGTCCCCCCGCAGGGGAAGAGGGGCTCATTTGGCATCTATTTCTTTCCTCCGGAAGATATTAGAGGGAAGAAATAGATGTTGAATGCCCCCCCCCCTCCCCATGCCAACCCTGTGTGCAGGATGAATGCCACAGGGCCCCCTTTTCTGAGGGGCCCGTGTACACTGCACACCCTGCACCCATTATATATACGCCCATGCTTACTAGTGTGTACTGTCCAAAGATGCTCAAAAATCTTCTGAAACAATCTGTGATCTTTTGATTTGATCTTTTGGTGCTCCTAATATGCCAGATATCCATGATGTTTGCTTTTTGAAAGTGTGTATTAGGAGATCTTTGGACAGTACATACTGGTGAGATATCACATGATGTGAGTCACCGCCTCAAAATGCTTCTTTAGAAGTAAAGACAACTGAAGACTAATTTTCAACTGCCTCTATTTTGAAAAGACAGCCATTTACCCCCAAATTTGTTTAGAATGGGTATGTCTGCCAATTGGCATACTTACTTACCTATTCATTTTTTGGGAAGTCTTATGGTTAGACTGCGGTGAAGGGAGGGTTATGGTAATGAAAGGGGAGGGTTGGAGTAATGGAAGGACAGTCTTAGGGTCAGGCTGCAGGGAAGGGAGTCTTAGGGTTATGTTGCAGGGAAGGGAGGGTTAGAGTAATGGAGGGCAAAGGATTAGGGTAAGGGTTGAGTTTAAATTTATACTTACCATTCGCAGCAGCGTCTTCTCTCTTGTGGGGATTGATCGCTTTGCCTCTGCAAGACAAAAGCAATCAATTTCCCAGCCAGGTCAGAACAGGTTGGGAAAGAAAGGCCCTTTCGAAAATGGGCCGTTTGCAGCGATGAACCAAACCCACTGAAACAGTCTTTTGATTGGGCGATTGCTTAAGTCTTCTCACCTTCTTAATGAAGGTTGCAGCCACTAGAGGCCCAGTTTTTAACACCTACTGTCAGGGGCAATTTGAGAAGTTAACGTTGTCCTGGAAAACAATCTAAAAGAGGCCACATGTGGGAGGAATGAACTACAAGTAGAAGGCCTGGCCCAGACCTCTGTCTTGTGGGCCTTTACCTGACGTCCGCATTCAGCCACTGCGCATGAACTCTCAAGAGACTTCCAGAACGGATATGGATACTCAGTATCCAGACTTCCGTTTTGGAAGTCTTTCATTGGTGGGACGGGATGGACGAATTGCTTAAAGATAGTACGCAAGGTACGAGGAAGGAGTTACAGGTAATCATACTGTATGTCCTTCTGTACTGTACCCATTTTACCTTGGAATGGTGTGGAAAACGTAAGGGGCGAGTTATTGGAACTCCCCTGCATGTGAGAAGTGGCTCCACCTCATCTGCATGGGAGTTTTGGACAGACGGGATCCAGCATCAGATCTCTGCTGCCGCACTCGTAGATCCAAGCTCCAGTCCAGGGCTAACAAAGGTTTAAGCGGAATTAGTACTGAATAAAGAACCTTTATATAAGTAAATATATAATGTGGTGAGAGTTTCACGCCCCCCCCCCCCTTACTTGAGACAGGACTTTCCTGAATTGCGGGTCAAAAAGAGGTGGGGCTTATGGGCTGTTAAGCCCCGCCCCTTTTTGACACACGAATCGGGACAGGGGAAGATGGACTAATTTGGCATCTATTTCTTCCCACCCGAAGATATTAGAGGGAAGAAATAGATGTTGAATGCCCCCCCCCCTCCCCATGCCAACCCTGTGTGCAGGATGAATGCCACAGGGCCCCCTTTTCTGAGGGGCCCGTGTACACTGCACACCCTGCACCCATTATATATACGCCCATGCTTACTAGTGTGTACTGTCCAAAGATGCTCAAAAATCTTCTGAAACAATCTGTGATCTTTTGATTTGATCTTTTGGTGCTCCTAATATGCCAGATATCCATGATGTTTGCTTTTTGAAAGTGTGTATTAGGAGATCTTTGGACAGTACATACTGGTGAGATATCACATGATGTGAGTCACCGCCTCAAAATGCTTCTTTAGAAGTAAAGACAACTGAAGACTAATTTTCAACTGCCTCTATTTTGAAAAGACAGCCATTTACCCCCAAATTTGTTTAGAATGGGTATGTCTGCCAATTGGCATACTTACTTACCTATTCATTTTTTGGGAAGTCTTATGGTTAGACTGCGGTGAAGGGAGGGTTATGGTAATGAAAGGGGAGGGTTGGAGTAATGGAAGGACATGTCTTAGGGTCAGGCTGCAGGGAAGGGAGTCTTAGGGTTATGTTGCAGGGAAGGGAGGGTTAGAGTAATGGAGGGCAAAGGATTAGGGTAAGGGTTGAGTTTAAATTTATACTTACCATTCGCAGCAGCGTCTTCTCTCTTGTGGGGATTGATCGCTTTGCCTCTGCAAGACAAAAGCAATCAATTTCCCAGCCAGGTCAGAACAGGTTGGGAAAGAAAGGCCCTTTCGAAAATGGGCCATTTGCAGCGATGAACCAAACCCACTGAAACAGTCTTTTGATTGGGCGATTGCTTAAGTCTTCTCACCTTCTTAATGAAGGTTGCAGCCACTAGAGGCCCAGTTTTTAACACCTACTGTCAGGGGCAATTTGAGAAGTTAACGTTGTCCTGGAAAACAATCTAAAAGAGGCCACATGTGGGAGGAATGAACTACAAGTAGAAGGCCTGGCCCAGACCTCTGTCTTGTGGGCCTTTGCCTGACGTCCGCATTCAGCCACTGCGCATGAACTCTCAAGAGACTTCCAGCACGGATATGGATACTCAGTATCCAGACTTCCGTTTCGGAAGTCTTTCATTGGTGGGACGGGATGGACGAATTGCTTACCGATAGTACGCAAGGTACGAGGAAGGAGTTACAGGTAATCATACTGTATGTCCTTCTGTACTGTAACCATTTTACCTTGGAATGGTGTGGAAAACGTAAGGGGCGAGTTATTGGAACTCCCCTGCTTGTGAGAAGTGGCTCCACCTCATCTGGACAGATGGGATCCAGCATCAGATCTCTGCTGCCGCACTCGTAGATCCAAGCTCCAGTCCAGGGCTAACAAAGGTTTAAGCGGAATTAGTACTGAATAAAGAACCTTTATATAAGTAAATATATAATGTGGTGAGAGTTTGTGTAGCCAATCAGATTTATCAGAAACAGATTTATTGTGACGTTTAAACATGCAATTTGCATCCTAGTGACTGCCACCCAATACTGCAAGCATCCTAGTGACTTCTATTTTTTAGAAACGGCATCCTAGTGACTGACCCCTAATACAGAGCGCATCCTAGTAACTTCTATGTCATGCAGACAGCATCCTAGTGACTGCCACCCAATACATATAGCATCCTAGTAACTTCTGTTTCATACAGACAGCATCCTAGTGACTGCCACTCAATTGAGAAAGCAGTATGGTGACCTCTATTCTATGCAGATAAAATCTTATTGACCACCACCCATTCCCATTGAACATCTAAGATGTCTTTAAATAAAAGAGCGG
>WWET01000456.1:162934-215811 GCA_011038615.1 Limnodynastes dumerilii | reverse complement strand
AGCGGTTGCTTATTGGCCTAAAAATGCCACCAGGCTACAGGGAAAATGCCCTGTAAGTTCTATGGCCAATCCACCCCTGCCTACTGTCTTCTGCCATGTATAATATATGTAGTTTACAAGTAATAACAAATTGCCCCAGCTAATTTAAAGCACTTTACATTATTGCACAGGGTGATTCAGCCATCTGGTCGGTGTTACCTGTTATTCCATGGATTTATATACAGTCAGCGCATGGTGAAAATCAACCCCATAACTCCAGTGCTGAGAGGCTGCAATGCTATCCACTAAGCTACTGTTCATATAAAAATTTATTTTGTCACATTTCTTTTTTACTTGCTTTAAGTTTCCCCAGAAAGCTTATAAACACTTTTTGAGCAATAAAGAAAAGTATATTTTGTAGTACTGCACAATAAAACAAATGCTGATATGTTTTCAGAAACAGTAATGAAGGAACAAAGAGCCTTTAGAGACTTTTGGGTCCACTGGTTTCTAGAATAGAATCATAGAACCAAAGTAATGAGCGAATTGCATAGAGGAGGAATAATATCACAGTGCGGCAGCTTGGTGATGAGCAGATAGAATTCTATTGAGAGAACTTGTGCGGTTGATTAAAAACATTGTTCAGTTCTTCATGATTTGATATGACAGACTACTGATAAATCCTTCATATAAAAAGTAATAACGCTGCTGATATAATAAAGAGACATGTGCCACTTCCCTCATACCTATAGAAACAAAATAATCATAGGCAGGCCATACAAGTCTATGGGACATATAGTTCCAATGGGCTACGACCGCTAGTGTATTTCTGCTAGCCGTAGTCGGAAAAACGCTGTTTTGCATGTTCTGCGCATGTGCGGCAGATGTTACAGCCCAAAACGCTGAACGTACTTACGAGCATACGATCACCAGAATAATTACGGACGAAGGGACGTGCCGGACATACGACACCCGTAATTACACTTCGGAGGCGGGGGGAGGCATTTAAATTGTACAGTATCGGCACGCTTAAGCGCGTAAGTACGTGAGGTAGGGTTTGGAAAGCGTAAAACGGCAAAAATACGTACGACCGAGGGGAGTGTCTAGGGGCCTGATCCAGACCTACTCCCGCAAGCGATCGTACGCCGTTCGGGAGCGTAAAACCGGGAGAAAAAACGCACTGCGCATGTGCAGTATGACAACTTCCGGTCGTCCGAAGGACATGAGCGTACAGCGAGCGTATTTTGAGCGTATTTTTCGCCCAAGGGGTGTGCGTTTTGTACGACGAAAGTCCGGACGCTCGAGTTACTACACAGTGGCGGGGATAGCCATTTATATTGTACAGTATGGGTGTGCTAAGCCCCATACGACCAGCATATCGGTACGAAAATTCGCACGGACGCTTGAAAAAGTTAGGGTAGGGTTCAGCCGCCGTAAGTCGGTACAATCAATGGGAGTGTCATGGGCGTGAAAGTTTATACGCCCGGGCGATCATACGCTACGCTCGCGGGCGTAGGTCTGGATCAGGCCCATGATGGGGAAATTGTGGGTCTGCAGAGATATGATGTGGAAATTGAGGGGCTGCAAAGACATGATGGGGATATTTAGAGGCTGCAGAGACATGATGAAAAATTGAGGGGCTGCAGAGACATGATGGGGAAATTGAGGGGCTGCAGAGACATGATGGGTACACTGAAGGGCTGCAGAGACATGATGGGGAAATTGGTTGGCTGCAGAGACATGATGGGGAAATTGGTTAGCTGCAGAGATATAATGAGGATAGTAAGAAGCTGCAGAGATATGATGGGAATATTGGGATAGATTGGATGAAAATATATACACTGTACACACACACAAACTGGATAACTAAGTGCTTACATGGCTGTGCTTCTGTTGTATTATGGTTACAAATGTTTTCTGTTTTGTGACTGCATTGCATTTTGTGACTTCTTTTTTAACTGCATTGATGTGAGAGGGTGATGGAGGTATGTGAGAGGGGTTCCGTGTGCCGCTGCAACCTGACATTTTCAACATACACACAGCCGACAGCTAATTGTCGCCTGGGTGTATTTTAGAAAATGGCCTCATTACCATATTCACGCCGCAGACCCACCGCCGGAACCAATGGCTCCCGACACTGCGACGACCGGACAGGTTAGTGTAGGGGAGGGAATGTAGTTTAGTAGGGTAGTATTAGGGTTAGGCTGCGGAGAGGGGATGGATTGGAGAAGGGGAGGCTTATGGTCAGGCTGTGGGTAAGGGAGTGTTTCGCAATGACAAAACGCTTATACAAAGTCAGCAGGGGTGGCAGCACCTAATGACGTCAAACAGACAACAACAGCAGATGAACTGACTATTCCGGCTTCTGCAATGTTTACTCTCCTGAAGGATACCATAATACCTAAGCTGGTATGCTTGTATAGTAACGTGACAGGAAACAATCTTGCCTTTATACTGGGTAGAAGAGGATGTACCACCAGAGCCCACAGTGGACGAAGAAGAGCGTTGCAAGTCTTTGGTGCGAGGGATCGCGTTGTGAATTAGGGTCAGCCTATTTCAAATGAGGCTGTTGGGGGGGAGGGACTTAGGGTTAGGCTGCGGGGGAAACTTAGGGTTAGGCTGCCGGCAGGAGACTTAGGGCTTGGGTTGTGGTAAGCTTACTTACCTTTCAGAGCACCGTGTTTGGTGCTCCGGGGATTGATTGCTATGCCTCATTGAGGCATAAGCAATCGATATCCCAGCCAGTTCAGAACTGGCTGGGAGCGAATGGCCCTATCAAAATAGGGTTGTTCGCAATGGGAACCCACACTCGAAGAAGAGGTATAAGCTGTTTGTAAAGGTTTAGTAACTGAATGTGTCACTCTAAAACCCCCAATTAAGTCTATTGGACGAAATGCGTAGAGTCAGGGCAAACATCTCTCGGCCTCTGAGATCAACCTTTGTACGGTTCTTTCATTCTGGTATACGCTGATACTCTTATATTACTTTTAAAACAATCTCTTTTTATTAAAATAAAAAAAAGTATTGCACCATGAAGCGCCCCCTTCTCTATATTTTATTTTCAGACTGCTCCTAAAACTGGACGAGGATCAATTTTATTTGGTGGGGAGCTGCTGTTGTTTCATCACTCAATCTGGTGTACAAAATTAACAATGACCAAATTTTCCAATTATTTGAACTTTTTTACGGGACTGAAATCACTAGTTCTCTATATTAATTGAGCATGCCTTATTATTCTATATATATTGTGGTTACTGATGTTTGAATGCCAGCAGCAGTGGCATACACCGACCAGATGTGGAAGGGGGATAGGTGTGGGGGTAGAATGTGGGAAGACCAGAGTTCTCCTTATTGTGAACCTTCAGCTGGTTCTCATTGTCCGCATAGCTCCTACTTTGCAGACTTGCACAGTAAAGAGATACGATTCAGCACCTTGTCTCTTCTTCCATCAACACAATGTGTGCTAAGTCTCTCTAACTATGTGCACATTTCTTAGGTGTCCTGCTGGGCCCAGTGCCTGACTGACAGCAAAGATCTTGCAGGGAGATGGATGGAAATGAGTAGGTGGCTTGACAAAGACAGAAGGGTGAATTAACACAGGCTTCTACTTTTCACCACTGCAGGCTTGTGCCCCAGCTGAAAGTGTGGGAGGGGGTCTCATGGTCAGTAACACAACCAAGTGGTGTGTACAGATATAAAACAATGCTTGCAGATTGTCTGGACAATATATAGGCCATTTATTCCGCTCTAGGACTGATAAACAACAGCTTTATCTTAAAATGCAGATACATTACTACTTTCCTTTGGAATGTTTTGCATTTGGAAGGATTGAATGATTGCAGGTAGTCAGGGTAGAATAAGACTCAGGCCTAATTGTTACAAATGACTCTTCCAATGAAATATTGCTTAAATGAACAGCCCTGGGGCAGCTCTTCCTGTTTATACTGTACAGAGACTTGTGTTAGTGGCAAATAGTAGCCTTATAAATGGTTTCAAATTGTATTTTATCCCTCAGCCAAATGCAACGGAATGATTGCAGGGAAAAAGAACATTACAATTCAACTCAAACAAGTTGTCATGTCAGTAAAACAGAAGGAAATTTATGGGACTTGTTTATTGTAATGATCTTGTTATAAATCATCCTCATCCAGGGCTTCTGCAGTCTATAATATGCATATCATTCCAAAATGAGAGTAAAGGCAAAAGTACACAGTGAAATATATGTAAAAGATATGTGAATAAAATACAAAAAACCCATGTTAACACCAGACCCTACCTTAAGTATTTCGCACAGGAACACTTCTGTGCGGAATACTGATATGTAAGGGCTTACGAGACACTCTATTCCATGGGTCTCCCAAACATTCAGAGACTATCGTTTTAGTCTCTGCCAACTCTGATGGGAAGCTAATCCACTTACTCACTACCCTTTCAGTGAACAAAGGTTTCCACTAAACCTGCTTCCATCCAGTGTCAGGACATGTTCTCATGTTGTAATCCTTTGCAGTTTGCTGCCCTCCTGTCCTGGTTATGTTTGACAGCTTCTATCGGCTTGTTGAATATCACAAGCACGCTGCATTAAGGAATGATGGAGATGGCGAAGCGAAGAGCCACCCAGGAGCCCAGCCTTAGTTTTTTCTGGTACTGTGGAACCACTAAATGGGGATGTGCAAGGAGAGAGGGAAAATTAACAGACAGCTTCATTCAGACATGTGCTTTGTGTCCACTCCTATTTGTATCTAGTATTGGCCGAACATGTGTTTTCATCAAATTGGCTAGAGACTGGCCCACAGGCGAGATCATATTGGTTGGCATAATAAAACTGCGCATGGCTTTGGTAAATCAGGCTGGTGAGTGGTGGCTTAGTGGAGGCTGTATGGATTTTCAACTGGCTGTAATGAATCAGATGCTTTGTTGTGGGCTTATCTTCCTGACAACCTACTCTCTAATACCCCTTTCAGATCGCCACCAAAAACATGGTTTTGGCCAAAAACCCAGGAACCCAGGTTTTCGGTGGTGATCTGAAAGATACCAGGATTCTGGTCCTGAGTCTAATAACCCGGAAATTAGACAGGACAAAAAAGAAGGGTTTTTCCTGTGTCGGATCCCAGTTATGCGGTGACGAGAAAGGTGCTGACCCGGGTTTTCAATCTGGGTCTCACCTAATACATCCGATTGGAGGGATTTGCTATGCAACAATAAACAAGTCCCTCCCCGGGAGCCGCTCTCAGTCCCTTCACAATGTCAGGGCAGACCGGAACCCAGAATGTCCCGGGTCTCCCCTGGAGCGTTTTAATGCACCCACCTGTGGTTTTTTCATTTGCTTGGCCGAAAAGCCGCGGCAATAACCCAGGTGGAGAAAGCGGAAGCGGGATAACTTTCTTTTGTTTTCCTATGTGAAATTGGTCCTCTCACCTTGTTTTCTCATGGTGGTTGTATACATCATTGCTGGTGTTATCCAGAGATGAATACTGCGCTATATTCCTGCATTGTTTGTATCATTATTATTATTAGTAGTAGTAGTAACATTTATTTAGATGTAATCATGTTATGCACAAAACATGCGTGTTAGCCTTTATGAATACAAGGTAGGGAATGTATTTAATTTTTAACAACTTATTTTTTCTGTCTGATTCACTGTTAATGAGAAGGCACTCACCCATGACACCCACTTTCTGAACCACCTTTAATGTTTTACAACCCAAATTATGTTTAACAGCATTCTGTGAGTAAGGCTAAAAAAGTCACCCAATGATCAGCACCAGCAGAGCTGGAAATAAAGACGCCCCTGTGCCTTACTCAGAAACAGGTGTAGTTACGCTCCTGGTTAATGGATGCAAGTTAATGCCTCAATTCGAAGTAAAGCAAGATTTTTGCATAAGGTTATAAGGTTATCCTCAGGTTCAAATGTGACGTCACCACTCTCCAAACACAAGGTTTGATTTTACAGGATACATGACATATATTTAAGCCACTTAATAAACGCTTTTATAACTACACACAGGGCAAAAAACAAACTAACAAAACCCATAAAATCTAAGCTGCGACCGTCCATTATGAAGGCTGACGGTAATACCTTATTAAATGTTACTAAGCTGTCTCACTAGGCTCTTAAACAGCAAAACTGTATAACATAATCACCGTTGAAAACAAATAGGCAAAAATGTAAAAACTGCGTATAAAGTTTAGTGAGAGAAAAAATTGTCATAGAAATGACATCTTTGAATTGGACCTCCCCTTTTGTTGAAGCCCCACCCCTTTTCACGCTCTAATTTGTAACATTGGACCGGATTCTGAGCTTAGATTCTTATGCGATTGGATCTCCTGGTAATGGATGCATAGGGATCTGTAATTGCATGCTCACAATATCCACACATCTTAGAACAACTAATCGCTTCCCTCACATGGACAGACTAACTATACCCAGTGACTACTGCAACATTTAGAGGGGGTAACACAGAAGCGTGGGGTATGCACAGAACAGAAGGGCATACGTGATCCAAACACTCAACAAATATGCAAAAATCATCTATCTGGACCTGGGACACTTATATTTGTGGCAGTTTTGAAGCATACAAACATTGCGACCATTTACATCTTTTATTTTTCTAGAAACAGTTCAGTGAAGTTCTGAAGGGTGCAGACAACACACGTCAGAGGGTCACTACTTCCATGGTATTGTTTTATGTGCCTGTGATGCCTTATAAACATGAACATAATAAATATTAATAACATGTCATAAGGACACTTATTAATAAATTACTAACTTCCCCGTCTTGGGTGATATATTTAGATTTGATTACAGTAATGTACAATTTTGTTTGTATAAGATAAGCCTTTAAGGGAAATATGTAATAAGATGTGCATGTAGTCATTTGTTTGCTCTGAATATTCTTTAGGGCCCCTGCAGGACCACCTGCATTTGGCAGAATACTGGGTCCCGGGCCCCGCGTGTGATGATGACGGCCCTGGGAGTAAAGCTGGTGACTGGTGGTTTTTCTGCCGATTATTGTGCAGATCACGTGATAAATACAGATTACACTGACATCTTACCAGCGTGTACTGTCCAACGAATTGTCCGATCTGATCATTTGATTGGATTTTTGGGAGCTCACGATGAACAATGTCCTAATGTCTTCTGTATGCATTAGTGTGTTTGCTGTCCCGATCTCACTGCAATAATACTGCTCCAAGCTCTGAGGAGGAACGATTGGCACAGTAAAGGCTTATGGGAAGGAATACAAAATGAGCCAGCACAGAATCGTTTCAGTGTGTACAGTAAACGGAAAGAATCTACAACCCTTTGCTTGATCGGTACAAAATCTACTTGTATGTATCCAGCTTAACAGCAGACAGGTTACAGTACAACTCTTGACAAACCATGCGATATGAGATATGCAGCTCAATTCTTGTGTTATTTTTTCCATGCAGGGAAAATACTTAGGGCCCGATTCAATTAGTCTTGTATCCGTGTTATTTGCAGTGCGAAGCTAATTGTGCAAATGTTTTATTATTATTTTTATTCACACCTCATAGAGGTGCACATAACAATCTGCTACCGTAATAGACAGGAAAAAGCGCACCACAAGCTTTTTCCCATCTAATGCGGTGCATGAACCTAATTGAATCAGGCCCTTAGCTTTTGTTTATTACACACAAACTGCTTTAGTTTTAAACTGTAATGTGGAGTTAAGTTAGGAAATGCCTCCTCTCAATTCTGTTTGCATAGTTTAAATTTACCTCTCCCTGCAATATCTAAAGAGTCAAAAATATATACATACCCTCCAACATGACCCATTCCATTAGGTACAAAATACTCTGCTCCTCAGTTTCCAACTGTCAGTTACCACGGTAACCACCTTGTTGTCTTTTGAAACATCCTGTTAATTCAGTAAAAAGCAGGTGAGTGACGTTTGCAAACTCCGGAGCAGAGTATTTGTACCTAATGGAAGGGGTCATGTTGGAGGGTCTGCTGTAGATTAGGAGTGTGCTAAAAGGATGTCACCTCGTCAGACATGACCTAGCAACAACCTGCAATGTCCATCTTCTATTGTACACGGCTTCATAACATGAAATTTATGTCACCATGGCAACTACCTCGACAGGGACGCAGTTCCATTTATGTAGTGCACGTGTGTGCATGAGATTACAGTTGCCATGACAGAGGCAGAGTATAATAGAACGTAGTAGCGTACAATTAAGGTGCTGTGCGTTTACTACAATGGAAGTCGTGAACAGGCTGCTGCTCAATGCTTTTTGCTGAGCCTTGAGAAAGCCTCAGTAGAACATTGCACATCCCATGAATTATACCCAGCGGGGCTGATCCGGGCTATAGCAGCAAAGATTAAACATATGAACGAGCCAATCTGCACCTTTGCAAAGTACAAAGAGAATGAGTAATGTTTTTCAGCCCCATTCAGATCATGGCGCAACCCTGGAAACCAGGGCTCACGCTCGGAGGAGGATGTAGCGGGAGGGAGGAGGAGGAGGGACTTAGTCAATGTACAGTAAGGACGTGCCAAGGCAAGTGCACTCATTCCTGGTCACTTTATGTCAGGGTTGCTGACTCTCCCGGAATATCCAGAAGACTCCCAAAATCTCCCGCAAGTCCCGATCCCTTGGCTCTCATTTTTGTAATCCCTTGTATTATTAGGGAGGGGCGGGACTTGATGACATCATCAAGCCACGCCCACCCATGTAACAGGAGAGATTGCAGTAGTGCTTTAAAAGGGTGGAGCTTTATACCGTGGTTTGCATACTCAATGGGTGCTGGGCTTAAGAGGTACATATGGAGGATGGTATCCGGAATGGTAATCATACAGTAAAGACGTTCCAAAGCCCTTACGAATGATCTACCATTGCGTTTCTTTTTTTTTTTTTAGGTATTGATAGGATTTTTCTTAATTCCAATTAAATTTAACATTATATACAGTTTGCATCTGTTAGATCACTGGATAATTTTCCAATTTCAACAGGATATCTCTATGGATTGGTCTAGACGTCTCTCCGTACCGCTCTGAAAGTCACATTCACATCACTGCATTTCATACTGTGGAACTACATATTCCAGCTGCACATCCTGGTACTGTAATCTTTATATCACCACAGATGTGTTTTTCTTCTTTTTTTTAGGTATTGATAGGATTTTTCTTAATTCCAATTAAATTTAACATTATATACAGTTTGCATCTGTTAGATCACTGGATAATTTTCCAATTTCAACAGGATATCTCTATGGATTGGTCTAGACGTACGACCTCTCCGTACTGAGGATAGATCCAGTGACTGACAGATATATCCGATTTATGACAGCTCCAGTGTCCCTCATTTAACAAAATGATATTGAATAATTTTTTATTATTTTGCTATTGAATTTTTGTTCATTTTTTTTTATATTGAATTATTTATTTTCTTACGTTTTCTTTCAGTAAAGTAGCTTTAGAATGTCTCAGTTAAGCCAGTTTCTTCTTCTAAAGGAGTCAGAATTCATTTTATAAAATAAACCAAACTTTCAGTATAATACAAGCAAAATTAACAACTCTAATAGCAAAGAGTGAACGTTCTCAATGGTGCATTGCAGACCCATTTCTATAATATGTTCAACATGAACGAGATGCTGCAGATCACGTCCAAGGGACATCATAGTTTCATAGCAAAGTGATTACTGACTGCAACGGCAACGTCAGAGAGGTATAGAGGAGAGACAGCAGCACCAAGAGGCCATGTCATCCACAAGACATCAGAACTTCTATAGCCAAGTGGGTGCCTGGGATTTATATGATTTCTGTTTTGGGGAGGACAGCTATACACGTGCATCACTTGTATTGTGTGCACCTGCAGGGAGATAGCACGTTTACTACAGAGATCACCATATATCTGACATGATGAAAACATGAGTAATAAGATAATGATCAGGCATGATAATGAAGTATAATGCTAAACGCTTTAGGATTACAGTGCATGAGAATCCCAACTAGCACAGTACAGACTGCAAGGGTTACACAGAGAGCAGCGCAGGGATCGCAGTCTCCCCAGCTCCTCTCCGTCTGTCTGTCTCGCGCTGACCGGCCTGTCCAGGTAAATGGGTGTAAACCTGATCACCACGCCCACCTCTCCGCCCACCCCTCGCTCTGATTGGTTAGCAGAAGCTTGAGTGACAGAGGAGAATGAAGCCCCGCCTCCCTGGCAATGTCTTGCAGCTGCACTAAACTTGAGGCATTTATTCCACTGGGATATTGAAGCAGGGAAGCAGAGCTGGCACAGTGTGTGCAGTCCCCTTCATCCTTCCACATCTACCCTTCCAGCAGCCACCATGGCTGGGATTGTACATTGCATTTTGTCTTCTCTGCTATTTGGGGTCTGTTCAGCAGTGACAGGATCTAGGATTTACCCGGCCAGTGAAGGTAAGACTAGGATCCCTGCTTCTCCTGCTCGGAATATTGCTGTGTCTTTTGGGCCAGGGTTCTGGAATGGTGACCCACCCCCCCTTCCCCCTTTACCCCGGCTTCTGGCCGACATCAAGCTGGATCTATAGAGATGTTACAGGATGGAGCTGCGAAAGTTTCTCCATGGATAACACGTACTCCAAAGGACACTTTCATGATCGCTCATGGATGGGCATAAAGTTGGATGTGGCCCCGGATACTTATTACTTTTTCTTGTTCTGCCGATGCCTTGGCAGGGCTGCAGGGTGCTTATTTACCGCATAGGAGCCTGTGCACACGGCAAACTTCACTGTCACTGCTCCCAGATGGAGTTCTGTTCTCTTATCGTAACGTAGAACAAGTGCAGCTTATGCGCAAATATAAGTGCGCTAAGCGCGCGGTGTTCTGCATGTGCCGCCGTATGTATGCGCCCAGGACGCGGAGTGCGCGCTTCTCAGTGCGCTTTACCTATAGCTGTTGTGCCATCGCTCAGACACCTCGCTGTAGACATCTGTATAGGTTGTGTGCACTTACTGCATGTACACCGTTCCTGGACTGCAACTATCTATACAGCACTCAGTGTGAGCTAGATATAGAAGAGATTGATACAGTGCAGCTAGATTATGTGTGCTATTATGTGTGTTATTTAGGATATTGCATACTTTATTATCTTACATAATAAATGTAATATCTTAATCTCCTATACAATTAGTGGTTTCTTAGGTGCTGCTGCTTTGATTCAGATGTGTACAGTTATGTTCCTGGTCATCTTACCTGACATAAAGTTCATTATTACACACAAGCAGTTATGCAGCTTTAAATGCTGGTCACGTATTCCTTTCTCTCCCCCTTATCCCTGTTTTTTTGTACAAATTGTGCCCCATTGTTCCCTTTGTATCTTTTCATCTACCTTATAAAAACCTAGATGGATGTAGATTGAGGCGCTATAGAGTCTGCCTTCTGGGAATACATTCCTTAAATTAAAAGCAAAATTGGGAATTGTTACAATTCTAGGTAGAGTAGACAATATCATCCAGTAACATACATAGGACACATTAAATTAAAATGAAATATTCTGCAACAAGTATATAAGTAAATAAATGTGTGATGAAGAAAAAAAATCTCAATATAAGATAATATGTGTCTGTTTATCTAAAGCCAAAAGAAAAATGAAAAGAAGTGCAAAAAAATTGCCTGTAGCAATGTATTATAGCAGCTGCAGGGACGACTGGTGTATGGAAATATATGAATTTCACCTTATATTATTCTGCAATTTGATTTTTCAGCAGCATATCTTTAACAAGTTATATTGTTAACCATGGTAGTTATTTAAGCTCCCCTTTGTTGATGTGTAGTCATGCTAAAAGCTGTCATAATAAAACAGATTTAAATCATTGCAAAAAAAAATGCATATTGTAGAGATTAACATTGTTTCCCATATTAAACAGATCAATAATTGTTCTGAATGAATATGATATATTAGTAATGTGAATGAATTTGTCATCCAGTTGTGCTGGTTTAACTAAATTGTGCATATAGCATTGGTGAATACAGGATTTGCTATTTCTAGTATTTCAAGATGGAGAAGATTGTGTTCATGTCACTCACAGGTATAAACACTTTTCTCTTTTCAGTTACCCTCCTGGATTCCAAGTCTGTGCAAGGAGAACTTGGCTGGATAGCCAGTCCTTTAGAAGGAGGGGTAAGTTCTTGATTTTGCACAATTAGGAGACTCTAATGGGATGATTGGCTCTTTATGTCGGTTCGGAGGGGCTCATTTTTGGTTGATTGTTCAGAGTGGCTTATTACCTCTACCGTCTACCGTATCAGTTACCTTTTGTGGGGCTGAAGCTTTATATTTTAGTTGGGCATCCATCACTGACTGACTGACTAATGGGCAGAAGGGAAAAATGGAAAGTTTTATTCTTTTCTAATGATAGGGTGGTATTTAAATGCTCGCCTAGTATAGGAAGCACAATACAGTTGCTAGGGGATGGTAATTTGTGAGATATGTGGAATATATGTGTGAGATGATATAGGTGTCACCATATTTTGTGGATGATTAGAGACAGGACATATGTGTGTTTGTCTAAATTGTGAACTTGTAATCAGAGATATAATCCTCTAACTATATAAAGGATTTTAAACATTCTCAATCAAGCAACACAATCTTATCTGACAATAAACATGTCTTAGAATACTTCATTAACCTTTGCATGACTGAATAGAACAACACTTAATAATGCTAAATATTACCGAATAATGTGGTGGTTGAAGAATTTCTATAGTCTATAGAATAGGAACTTTTTTCAATTTTATTACATAACAGCGACTGTTGAATTTTTAAGATATCTCATAATCTGTGCAAAATATGACACAGGAAGAATTGTTCTTTGTGTAAATATTAAGATGTTTGATTAAAATTGCTAATTTGTGAAAAAAAACATTTTGATTATTAATATTATAAGACTTTACAGTTCCTCTTCTTGCTCTGAACTAGCTTAATTCTTGCCAATATATTACCTGCAGCAGACAGGAATGTAAAATAGTCATGTATATAAAGGACTCAGCGATGCACATCATTGCTAGAGAATATAAGCCTATTGCATATCATAAACATTTGGTAAGGAAGGAATAGAAAAGAAGAGGCCCAATCTCTCTTAGCTCCTCTCCATGGCCTTCTCTTGTTCATGTAGTGGACATAGCAATATCACAGTGATTAGCAGGAAGCTGGCACCATATACTTACTTGATTGTTGCAAGAGACGATGTACATCACATTTCTGTAGCCTATGGGGCTTTTGTGCATGCACAGGCCGTCTTATTCCCACAGAAACAATGTAAGGGGCAACACATTTGGGACTAAACAAGCTCTTTCTGAAGAATTAAAAGACTCCATTAAAGTTAGCCTAGTGTGACCTTCATGAACGACAGGTTTTCTCTGCTGTAGTCAAACAATATATTGGGGATGAGTTACTGATATGGTGAAAAAAATAGACCGTAACACATGCTAAACAATTACTGATAAATGATAATTGCAAGCAGTTATAATCAGAGTAAATGTCTGATTAGCTACCATTGTATACTTTTTCATTGCGTTTAATATTTACTGTGACCTTCATATTTAAAAAACTTTATATTTAATTTATTGCATTATTAGCATCTGGAACTTCTTTAGATTGTAGGTATAGCTATCTATCTATCTATCTATCTATCTATCTATCTATCTATCTATCTATCTATCTATTTGTCTATCGATTTTTTTTATTTTTTTATTTTGTGCTACAGGTATAAGTGCATTTTATATTACTTTTTCCAATTTATTCATCTGTTATACATTTAGCATCTGGAACTTCTTTAGATTGTAGGTATAGCTATCTATCTATCTATCTATCTATCTATCTATCTATCTATCTATCTATCAATTTTTTATTTTGTGCTACAGACATAAATGCATTTTATATTACTTTTTCCAATTTATTCATCTGTTATACATTTATAGATGATATTTTCACCATGATATTTGCAATAGACATATAAATTTGACATGGGATTATAACATGACATAATATTAATGTCTCGTGTTATTGGCAATATCTGGGCTGTCAGGAGTGCAGTAATATCTAAGTGATGTTGATTCCATTTGCCACTTTACTGCATCCCTGTAGATGTGACTTTTTTTCATACCCCACATACGTATGAAGGTTATTTTTATACAGCTAGTGAAAAATTAATGGTACTCGGCCTGTAAGAAATCCTCAGCAGGTAGCACTTGCTTTTCATAATATAATAAACTCTAGAAATCCTTTTTGTATTTTTAGCTAGAGCTGATTTCTCTGGTACAGAAAATATGTTTGTTAATAGAGTGATGGACGGTCTTAAATGAAAGCTTATTTTACAGTGTACAAAGGGTGTTGACCTATATATGAGGGTGCTCTGAGCTGTTAATATGAATGTGTGCTATTTCTACAAATTGATTTCTTTCATTCTTTGATGTGTCGTGTCTACTGTATGACCAACAGGAGGCACTAGAAAAGAATTTGTTAGATTAACTAACATCTTTCTTTTGTGGATTAGTATGTTTAAGGGTTGTAATAGAGATATTTTATTAGTTTTGTGATATTTTATAATATTGTTTTTAATCTACATTGATGCTCGATAGTTCACAAACGGAAAGCTGTGTTGTCTAGTCCATCATGCGTGACACAGACCTTAAGGAACCTTAACAAGATCAGGTTGTATTAGTCATAGTAATATAAGGTTTTAACATTTGCAATGATTTCTTTATTTGCAGTGGGAAGAGGTAAGCATTATGGATGAGAAGAATACTCCGATTAGAACCTATCAAGTCTGCAATGTAATGGAACCAAGTCAGAATAACTGGTTAAGGACTGACTGGATCCCACGGAGTGGGGCACAGAGGGTATACGTTGAGATTAAATTCACTCTAAGGGACTGTAACAGTCTGCCTGGGGTGATGGGTACATGTAAAGAGACATTCAATCTGTACTACTACGAGTCCAACAACGATAAAGAACGTTACATCCGTGAAACCCAGTTTGTTAAAATTGACACAATAGCAGCTGATGAGAGCTTCACGCAGGTGGACATTGGGGACCGCATTATGAAGCTCAACACTGAGGTCAGAGATGTTGGGCCACTCAGCAAGAAGGGTTTCTACCTGGCCTTTCAGGATGTGGGAGCATGTATCGCTCTTGTGTCTGTGCGTGTATTCTATAAGAAGTGTCCATTAACTGTCCGAAACCTGGCCCAGTTCCCTGACACCATCACAGGGTCTGATACTTCATCATTGGTGGAAGTCCGGGGTTCCTGTGTCAATAACTCCGAGGAGAAAGACGTGCCTAAGATGTACTGTGGAGCTGATGGTGAATGGCTGGTTCCTATCGGGAACTGTCTGTGTAACGTCGGCTATGAGGAGCGCAGTGGAGGGTGTCAAGGTAAGCGTCTCATGTATATGTTTTCATATGATCCGAAATGGTGTAATTAAATCTGCCATAAGATGAATAAAACAAGCCATTAATTAGCAGATCCCCTGAGGGGGCTGTTGACAGAAGGGTTGCACACGTTAGGCCAAGAGGTCCAGGTGGCGAGGCTGGCACAGGGGTTAACATGAACAAATGGCATGGCAGAAGGCAGGGAGACATATTCAAATACTGGCTCAGTACAGATGACTATGAATTAACCATACTCATACTTTATAGACACTAAACAAAGCACAATGCTATAGGTGCCATTTATCACTTTGGACACATTATGACATCTCATTGGAGCAAGCTCATTTAGCAAATGTGTTAAATAGTGACATTACCAATGAACAATAACCTTGGCTCATGGGAGTTTTTCAAACTTTTTTTTGATTAATGATATTTTGATTTTAATTAACCTTGAACAGTAACGGTAACACAATATCACTACAATAATTGAAATTTTCTCTATGTTTGATTTATGCATTTATATAAAATAGAGGCAATGATGAATACTAATAAAAAACACAATCATAAAATAAACGCTTTGCACATTGACTTTGACATTAGTGATCTCAGTCATATATTTGAAGTGTGTGTGTGTGTTGAGCACAGTGGCAGTCTGTGTGTTATACACCTGAAAGAAGCCTTGTCTTCTATTCATTGCAGTATGTATCTTGGCTCCACGGTTACTCTAGACTGTAGTCTAGACTCTTGCACAAGGGCTTGTTTTATGGCAACTAGCATGGACCTGTGAGAGGACAATCTATTTTCTTCATGTTCTCTGTAGTAATGGAGAGTGGTACAATTTGGCAGAGCACTTTGGTAGTTTAAGCACCCGTAACCCTGGCTTGTGGTGTCAGTATATCTCATGGTGCAGAAAAAAAGAATCCTGACACAGGAATAAATCCTTCTTTTGGCAAATATAATGTCTTGACGAATACTATGGCACTTTCTTAGAAGCAACAGGTTGCCCGTTATCCATTTAATTGAAAGGACTGTGCAGTGCTTTAAAGTCTTGCCACCCTTTTGTGATCCGGAGCACCATAATCCTAGCCCAGGTCTTTCAGCCAATTACTTAGGGTTCAGCTCTCCTCTGAAGCATTTATGGCACCATTCTCCAGACTGATCCAGGCTGCAAAACCTTTGTCAGATGGTGTTCTGTGGAGGCTGCTGATTAAGAAGAGCTCATTAGTAGTAGCCTTATGAATAAAGTATACCAATCATGCATCTCTAGATGGAGAGAGATTCATATTTCACTTCATTTTAACACTTGATAATAACCAGTGAGGAAGCATGATTTGTCAGGCGGGACAGTGTATAACAGTATTTATCCTTTTTTCAATTTTTGAACTATTTTCTGCAAGTTTTTTACTTGAGCTTTGTTTGTTAAATGTTATTTCATAAGGTTAACATCTGGCCGGTGAACACCATTTGGTTGGCTGTACATCATGTCTCGTCTAACTTATACCCTCTTTATGTCAGAGGTCCTCTGCTTGGTATTATATTATTTGCATTCATAGAGTCTCCTTGGATTTGCTTCTTCAATGTCCAGGTTGGTCTCAGATCTTATATAGATAAGAGCCAAGGGCATGGATTTGGTGAAAATGAATTGTCCCAGTGAGAGGATAAGAAAGCCCCACCAGCCTGGAGGTTGTGACCCTGCTAGCAGGTTGTTCCTTGATTGTCCACAGGAGGTTGGACCCAAGCTGACTGAACAGAAGAGGGAGGTCCTGAGGTCATTCAATACCTCATCTATCTTCCTCATGTCATTCCCTGGACACAGCTAAAGATTGATTAAGATCTTCAGTTTGACAAAGGCCTGCTGGGTCTCAGTGGACAAGGGTCAGGGCCAGGGAATCTCAAACCTGAAGCCCTTTGAAAGTCATTCCTTGGTACAAGGGCTTCATCAACACATTGATCTCAGGCTAAATGCAAGCACACCAATCACAATCATTTGATTGGAAAGATGTCTTCTAGAGCTATGCATTGACAAAGCCTCTAGAAATATTAATATCTAAAGAAAAACAAAGTGAAATACTCTAAAAAAATGTAGTGTGTAAAAATTCCTTCTGTAAATATAATAGTTAAATGAAGAAAAAAAAGTCCCACATTTCACTTTCTAAAAAAGATAACATTTAGATAAAAGACAATAATACCTCAATATACCCCCTGTAAAACACACAGATATTCCTGTGCCCTTGAGATACATAGAAATGTTCTGTACCCTGTAGATACATACAAAAGTATAGTAGTGGGAATAACGTAGATAGGTTCCTGTGCAGATTCCTCATCTTAGGTTATGCTTTGGTTGTGTGTACTATATAACCTATATACAATGTGATTAAGATTTTATATTTTACAGCAATACCAATTAGCAGATAGTGCTTTTATATAGACACTCCTTATTGTTAATATTATTTTCATCATTATGAAATGTATTATATTTGAATCAAAAAGGCCTAATGAAATCACAGCCGGCTATATTTATATAGTCCTTTGCATCCTTCTTATAAATAACAGTATTTCAGTTGTCTGGGGCCTCCTGTCTTGTCCACAACTTTCAAAGGAGCAGCAGGTAAATCATATTTAAATGTATAAACAATCATTTGCATAACCACATACTCTGATCATGAATATTCACGAATGTCTTCTCCAAATGCTCAACACTGTCTGGGAAACCATGTCTACTCATTGCTAGGATGTGTGTCCACATGCTTCTGAATATTCCAATCTCTTTATCCTAATGAATGGAGATTGTCATCTGTCTGTGAAGCTTCTCCTATACTTTTTCCTTATTATATTTGTCCTCCTACAACTGCAGCGGAACACACATACTTCACAAAGGAACTGCAGTTAACTTTTTTTCTACTTTCTGAAGGCCTATCAGTTTGTGATCAAATGCAAATATATTCCACTCATGTACGAGTCTTTTTGTTTCACAAGTTCAAAACAAGATAGAATGAGGAGACGAAGGTTTGTCTCCCAGCCACCTCCTGAGAGGTTTTTTTTGGGGGTGTCTTGAATGGACTCTCCCCAGTGTCCCCTCTTGATATTATGTTTTCCAGAACAGTTAGGCATTGGTAGGGAAGATTTCCTCTTATAAGGAGGGAGGTTTGTGGGGGTTTGCATTAATTCACTTTTTAATAAGAGGCTAACGGCAGGATAAACAGTAATTAGGACGCCAAACAGACTCTCTAAGCCGATCTAAGTTTTTTATTCCTATCAGCGTGAAGTCCTGGCTGGTAGTTTCAAAGCAGTTCATTGGTGGAAATGTGGGCAGTAGCTAGAGCCAATGCAGCTATGGCACAAGTAGAATGCTGAGTTCTTAAAGTTGTTTGATAACTGTGTCCTAACATTTATTGAAAAACACACTTGTGCAAGTGCACTCACTCCTTCTGCATTGTATTAGCTCCACCATTGCCCTGGTGACCAAATTGTTAGTGATAAAAGTACTTTCTATTGTTGTCACTATTGCTGGAAAAATATCACATAATATCATGTTTAGTGTATCCTTTAAAAAAAAAAGAATTATTTTTATTTTAACATTATAAAAGAAGGCAGGTTAATAACAGACAGGCCATCTGGGAGGTAATAAACCCGACTCAGATGCTTATAATCTATAAAATTAGATTTGGGGCCAGATTTACTAAACTGTGGGAAAGGAAAAGTGGAGATGTTGCCCATAGCAACCAATCAAATTGTAGCTCTTAATTTCCTATTACATACTAGAGAATGCCAGCTAGAATCTGATTGGTTGCTGTGGGAGACCTCTCCACTTTCCTTTGCCGCATCTTAGTAAATCTGGCCCTTAGTCAGTCCTATTTTAGAAACATTAACTACATAGAGTGTGCTTGGAAGAGACAACACTAATATTGGCCAGCAATCTACTCTGTGACTTCTGTGCCCCTCACTTGTGGTATATAGACGTTACTTGCCATAATTGTGTTGCCACTATACGGAATGGGTGGTGCAGCTAGCCTAATGAATTTTCCTAGGTAGGAGATTTTAAAGGGAGAATTATATTACCAGCTTTCAGCAGTTTTGCTTTAGATGGGATTTTCCAGTATCCCATGGGCACCCCCAGGCTTGTCTGCCCCTCCTCATACAATTTGTTTCCCATTTAAAGTTTACCCTATGCCGGAGAAGCCCAAGTTAAAAAAAAAAAAAAAGTAACAGACTTCATGGACTGTAGAAATCCCTTTCTCCTTTTTCGAAGTGTGTCAGCAATGGACTAAAGCACAAGAGCAGGACCATAGCAGATAAATTAGCATTTCAGTGCTCCCTTTCAATCAATACTCTCAATGTTATTCTGTGCCCATTTATTTAATCGTGCCATCTGCTTTCTGTTTTTTTGGCGCTCCCTTTCTCTGCTGTGCCACCTTCACCCCTATTGCAGCATTTTTGGCAACAGATACTGGAAGAAATGGTCCGGATGATGCATTTGCTTGAATAATAGTAATGTCTTTTTATTTCTCTATGCTTCTCAAGAAGAAAAGACCTAATGAGTAATCAAAATAAGGGCATTGGAGAATAAATATTGTCTGCACTCTGCGTTTGCAAGTCAGACATGGGAAGACCTAGTTATTTGGCAAAGAATTGGTCATACTGTATCTTAAGCAGGCCCTAATAGGGTTAAATGTCTCTAGACACAAAATGATGTGCCAGTCCTTTTCATTTTAATTCCTTTATGCTCTCTTCTGCAGCAAAGTTCTGGGATGTGAGCTTATATAGCACTTATATAGCAGTAAAATGTATCCAGATTCCCCGACCGCAAGTAGAATTCTGAATATATTCTGATTGGTGTCAAAAGTAGGAGGAGGAGCCAGATTTAGGAGCAACAGCAAAAAAGAACAAAGAAAAAAACAAGTATCAAATTTGTAAAATGGTAAAAACATGTTAATCCTAAGGGACAGACAAATGTAAAATGTATAGAATTTAAGGCAAGAGGTGGCCTTTCCTAGCTGAAGTATATTTATGTATAATAAGCAAGGAAAGGAAAGTATTTTTCCTGCATGCAGGATGTCGCATGTTCTTTCTCCCAATTCTAAACCAGCCCCATTGTGTGTATCCACAAACAGTGTACAAGGTGTCCGGTGATTCACAGCCTTAATTCCTGGGTGGAGGGTACCGTAGGCTGAGAAGGGTGGGTCCGGGCTGCACCACCTTTGACGCTGGCCTCAGTTCATGATGTTTTTTCCCCTGTTCTCATGCTGTATGCTTAGTATGTGTTTTGTGTTGTACAAAAACAAACTACGACTCCCTTCCTCTGTATTTGTGTTTCTCTTCCTATTGCTGCTACTCACTGATAAGAAATGCTTGTTATTTTTCACCTTACAACTCCCCAAGGTGGATCTAAATAGTGCCTTGCATAATAGCTCCTTTCTTGCTAAAGCTGATCATGGGAACATAGCAACATTTAGTGAGCTGGGATAACCCGAATTGCAAAGTGAGGAGTGAAAATTGTAATGATTATTATTGTTCACTGAATGGACAATGCTTAGATTTGCTCATATCGATTCGCCTGAATACTGAACAGCTTTAATTTTAAACTGCAATTTAGAGTTGTGTTAGGAAACACCACGGCCCAGATTTACTAAGCTGTGGGAAAGGAAAAGTGGAGATGTTGCCCATAGCAACCAATCAGATTCTAGCTGACATTTTCTAGTATGCAATAGAAAAGTGAGAGCTAAAATCTGATTGGTTGCTATGGGCAACATCTCCACTTTTCCTTTCCCGTAGCTTAGTAAATCTAGCCCCACATCTCCAGTCTTTCTTTTTTTATTATATATTTTATTTCCATCTCAATTCCTGGATCAGCCTTTTAGAGCATATAAGCAAATGAGAAGTTTCTCAGGGGTCGGGTTACAATAATCACAGCCCCAAGTGCAAACTATAAGACACCTTTCCCAATACACAAGTGTCAATGTGTTTTGTAAACTGCACATCAAACAATTTTCACAGCTTCACTCCCCTGCAGTGTTTTGTCAATGCACAGGTGGGGGCAATTAAAGTCAGCAAAGGCCAATTTCCTATGCAACGCTTTCTAAAATATGTTATTGTTAGAGCTGAATAAAAAGCAAAACAAAAAATACTGACATTAGCATAAACAGAAATAATAAACAACAGATTATATAAGAGACCCAGGCAGTATTCTTTTAATAAAAACAAATGTATGTGATTTGAATTGAGATGCGGTGCCTGGATGGCAGCCACATCATGTCACAGGAAGGAAGTTGTACAGAGCTTGAGCGTTGACAAACATAAAGTCCTGTTTGTGTTGAAGAGTCTGAATATTTGAGCTCTGACTACACACAATCTCTAGGAATGGGTGTGTTAGTGGAAATAATGCTTGTCAGGGCAGTGAGACAGTTCCTAGGTTATAACAATAAATTAAGAATGTAAATCAATATTCAGCCCAGGGCAAGACCATGGACCATAATAATAATAATTCTTATAATAATAATGGTCCAGATCCAGAACTCTGTCCGACATCCGATAATCGCAAGCTGTCTGCGTAAGTCGGTATCGCACTGCACATGCTGATGTTCCAATACGGATCTCATAGCGTACAGAGCAAATTTCCATTCGAAGGGTAGGGGGCATGCCATCTGCATGTCTAAACCCCTTGCTAGGGGATGGGGATAGGCCGGCAGATTAGGCATTGTGGGCGGCATTAGACATGTCGCAGGAATCCGCATTCAGACAGAACTTAAGGTAGGGTTATGGCTGCGGATTTGGACCTAAGTGCGCACATCAGAGGGGAGTTCCTACTTCTGTGCAGACTTCCAGACCTCTGTACGTATGGAACACGTTCAGAGTTCTGAATATGGCCTAATATGCATGAGACATGGCTCCTAATAAAGAGCAGTGCACAGTGCTCCTGCTGGATGCATTTTCAGAATGAGCTGCAAATATTTTACTCATCAAGATTACTGCACACAAAAATAACATAACTACAACATCATAGCGAGTCCCCGCACCCATGTCATTATGAAGTAGGGACAGCCGATAGTTACTTTTCAGCTGTCTCTATGTCGATGAACAGCCATTTTAGAATTAGTTTTTATGAATGGGTGAGCATGTGAATTACATACTCACTCATTCATTTTCGGACTGTGGGTCCCCGTTCGGAACTGGCTGGGAGCGAACAGTCCCTTCAAAATATGGCCATTCGTAATGGGGACCCACACTCCTACAACATAAACCTGACCTGGATTTTCATAAGCTCTTCTATTCTGGGGCCACTAAAATAAAATAATGCGACATGTCTTAGACAGATCTTATTAAAAAATGCCATTTTTTCCAAAGACTGGAGCAAACCATTATCCACTCTAATGCTTGGCTACCTTCAGAAATAGTTTTGGCCTCCTAGTTGAGTAATATGGCATCTGTTGTTGATGATTGGTAGTGGTTCCCTGATGTCCTTGGAGAGATTGTAACATTAAATCCTCCCAGAGTTCCTTGCCCCCTTGTAACAAGCCTGAGAAAATGCTGCTTCATTATCTGCCTGGCTGTACAAAGGTTGATTTATTAATCACCCGACCCTGAGGGGCGCACAGAGCTCGTTAATAACGCAGCGAATGGAGCGATAAGATCTCCTATCAGGCATCCCTCTGCATAAGGGATGAGCGTGCAAGGATTCAGAAAGTCACCTATGTGCTCTCCTGGCAGACTACCCCAGCCTTGGAAGGAATTCCGGTACCAGCGGCTAGAGTTATAGCCAGTATACAACATTACTGTACTAAGATAGGAAATTCACACTGATGCCACAGTCCCTTATATCCTAATGTACTATAAGATGTATAATCAATACTAAGCAATGTTCTCTAAAATTACAGCTTGTTCAGATGCACAGTGCGGCACCATAATAGTTTTCATCAATTCATTTTGTCACAGAGTGGGATAGACGTTTGTTCACATTAATATTTCAGATTTTCCGGATATTTTTATTGCTATTATATATTTGTATCAAATATCTGCTTGAACATTGAAGATCCAATGATACCTCACAATACAAGCATGTGCCTTTGTTACCCATGAGTTAGGTTTCAAATCTGTCTGGTGAAGGAACTATCTGTAAGAGCGCTGGTCAGTGCAGGCAGCATGCCCCTTTGGATGCTTCTATACCATATAATGATACCATGGTTATTAAGGGTAGTTTTATTTTCTAATGAACCCATGATTTTGATTAAAAACTGATTATAATTTCAGTTGTCAAGTGTTTATCTTTAACATTCTCAAGAGTTTCCAAAGCAAAGTGTCTATTTTGCAGAGCTTTTCATAATCTATATTCTGGATTGATATTCATAAACATAGATAGACACCATATTGCAATAAGTCTATCACCTCTCTTTGAAAATGAGCATATATAAAAATATATTTCCAACAGTATAATATTGAAATGTAAATATTTCATTGTAGTTACAGTGCTTTTTTCCCTTAAACAAAATAAAGACAGACATAAATATGTAAAAATTTGTAAGCAAAATTAATGGAATAAATTTACCAGGTACTGATAGCAATAGCAACACTAAGGGCCAGATTTGTTAAGATGCGTGTTTGGAAAAATGGAGATGTTGCCCATAGCAACCAATCAGATTCTAGATATCATTTAACTTTTATATACTAGAGAATGTCAGCTAGAATCTGATTGGTTACTATGGGCAACATCTCCACTTTTCCAAACCCGCAGCTTAGTAAATGGAGCCCTAAGACATAATTCTTCTATACAGTATTGGCGTCTCAGTGATGTCATCAGTTCCTAGTAAATCGATTGGCTTAATTCTCATAATTGTTGTTTCATCTAACAGAGTGTCTGCTTCCATTGATTTGGGGTAGCAGCTGCTCATAGGTATGAATATTCTCTTTTATGGCTCTCAATTGTAATAAGCCCTTTCTGTCAGCTAACACAACTAAGGAGACACAGGTTGAAACATCCTAAAGCACTTTTCCAATAGGTCCCTTACAAATAGACAGAAGAGGGGCAGGTTACACAGAGGCTGCAATTCCCAGAGTATAGGGATACTACAACAAATGGTTGAGGTATTTCTCAGCCTCCATAAAAATGTCAGCTGGAGTCACAACCCCTTGAAATATCTTGAACTTCTTTTTTTTTTATTGTGGGAAGCCACCCACTTGGACCAGTCCAATCGTTGGGTGGGCAGTATAAGCTATAATCCATCATGGCTACCATGTCTTTCTCTGTTAAGCATAATGCAGAGAGAAGGAACTATGGTTAGGAGAGGATAAAAAGGGTCATTGCTTCTAATATGGCCACAAAACATCATAACGGACCACAGGGAACTTTAACTACCTCTTGACACAAATGAAACAAACGATCTACATCTCCTCATTGAAATGTTTGGTGTTTTTTAGCAATGGTTGAGAGAAGGCTGAAGAAACATATAACATTTTTATTGTTGGAATGTTCATCAGTAATTCTTGCTATCTAGTTAGTACTAGTGGAAAATGTACACAAAATGCTAGAAATCTTATGTTTACTTTGCTTGTGTAGCTGTTACTTCATTAAATATTAAGATGCTTAAAATGGCTATAGTTCCTCAATTTTTTTTAAGCCATTTTGCATAGGGGCAATGCTGGTTATACATGTGCACACATTTGATTTAAACGTTGTATGTTGATAGATTATAATTGTAGGAAAACTTGAGAAGTGAACCTGACTGTCAAACACAAATGATGAACATGAGCCACAAGTATGAATGGGGACAATTAGCATTTGCACTGCTAGTTGCTTGTTCTTGGCTGTCTATCCAATGAAATTCAATAGGTCTATTTTAGCATCTCCTAAAATCAAATAAATTTAACATACAACTCCCAGTATGTTCTATATGGCATCAGAGCATGCCGTATATTTTATCTGTTTTACCAATAAAGTTGAAAACAAATGTAGAAATAAGAGAGAACTGATTCTCAGATGGAAAATTCAGCGGTGCTGAACCTAGAGCGGTTTTCCAGTAAAGATAAAAAAAAATAGAAAGAGAGCTTTGTTCTGGCAGAGTTTTGCTGACAATAGCTAATATGTACAGCTCTGGCGATTGCATCTCTTTAACAGATTGCTTTTCAGTGTGTTAGTTATGAGCTGCAGATTTGAAGTAACCTTTTTAATACTGAGCACTTGTATAATAAAACGCATTGTACATAGCATGCTAATACTTAAACAGATCACAGTATGGAATGACTAGTAGACATGTCAATATTATTTTTTTTTTTTATAACACTATGTACTATGTTTCCACACTACATTTGACAGTGTTTCAGAACCACTTGGGCCTCTTGTGAGATGCTGCACCTGTATCTAGAGAGTTATAGAAAATTAAGGGGGCAGATACATAGCACATTATATACAGAGCAGACACGATAGAAGCTTGTTCCTCTCCCTAGGGGTGCAAATATAAGAGAAGGCCTTTAGATAACAGGATTAGCTGTTGTCACTCAGCAGTTAACCAATTAATTAGCCCCAAGCACGGGCAACAAGCAGGCTGGTGCTGGTATATGTATTTTTCTTTTCTTTTTTTTTTTTTGCTCTAAATAGGACGCCCTTAAACACCTTCCCTCATACTGAGCTATTCAAGCCTCTAGCTATAGAGAGATGTACCATTCTTTTCTTAAGCGGTTACTCGGTTTGTCATTTTCATTTGCTCAATCCTGGTGACAACCTGCTTATGTCGGAAAAATTTTGTCGGTTTGTTAAAGTATAGTTGCAACACAGTGAATTAATGGAACCGCTTGCCAGCATTGTTACCATTGTAGGACACTGATTTATTAGAATAAAGGGGATACTATACTATACTTTAGGAGCATGCTGTAACATGTAGCTTATAAGTTAACAATTAAAGTCTAGCCCTACAGATGTGTTCCTTAGTTGAGCTACAATTAAGACACAGCATATTATTCAGAGTTGGCTAAAATATACAACTTTTTTAAAGCCTAAAACTCCATTAGTCAACTATAATAGGTTCTAAGGTACAAAAAAAGGCCATATGCACACTGTAAGCTCTTGCATATTTCCTTTTAATGGTGGAAGGCCATGGGGTGTGTGTTGAGGAGTTGAGGTGTGCATCTCTATGAGGTTGATCTATAGGGACAGGGCTGTGTGTTCTAGAATTCTGCTGTTGTGCTTAAGATTCTTTTTCTCACCAGTCATGATCCCAGACCTTAACCCGGTGGTGTTGCCCTGTCATTTGGGTCGTGGATCTGCTTTTGTTTGGTGATGAAAAAGAGAGGGGAAGAAAACTCATCAAAGCCATGCCAAAGATATTGAATTTGGAGCTTGTATTGAACATGTGAACTAAGCTGGGGACAAAGAGGATGGACCTAAAGCTCTGCAATAACCCTTTTCCTCCTCCTCATTCCCCCACCGTCTTACCCAGCAAATCCTCAGCAGAAAGGCAGAGGGACAAAACAGAGGACAGCATTAAACACGCACCAAAGACTTTAATTTGGGGCACAGAGAATAGGGATTTTGTGTGAGAATGTATTACCGGGACACAATGAAGCAGACAATAGCAACCCGCACATAGTTAATGAGTGTCCCTGTCACACAGCCACAAGCAAGTTCCGTAAGGGTAGATCCTTTATATAGTATATGAAATGGGCATAGACGGGGAATAACTTACACCTCTTGTAGAAAAGTCTGTGCAGGTTCCCATAGTTATCATTAAAGAAATCCTGTGAATCTTCTATCCAAGAGACCAAGGCGCGTATTCAGAGAACCGTTTCTTTAAAAGTACACAATTATACGCACGGCCAGTGCAGGCCAAACCCCCTCACACCCATGACACGCCCCTCTCTCGGCCGTGCTGTCGGTGACTTCCGCCTCCATAGACCACTTGTAACTTTCTGTGTGCAGTTGCGTGCCTATATGTCCTATGTCCGTGTGATTCTTTATAACCGCACCTCCATGTGTACATTTAAATGCCTCCCCCCACCCACTTTTATGTTAATTTTTTCATGCGTCGGAGATGCATGCATATGTCACCAAGTGCGATTCACATGTATGTTCGTGAGGCACTTACGCACATGTAGTCTACATAAAGTTACTACGCCTGTGCAGTTGAAACGTAGCTAAAAATACGCACGCAACACGCTGCAAAAACGGATCTCTGAATACGCCCCCAAATGTGTTTGGTAAACCTGGAGGTAAATTCCAATGTGCAGACAGAATTAGAGTTCAGATATTTCCTAACTCCACTCTAAACAAAAGGAAAACATTTTCCCTGCAAACAAATGTGCGACAGATTGTTCCTCGTCATCCACTGCACTATAAGTAACCGCCGCTGATTTTTGTGTAGTGTGTAGCCAGCTTCATTGGGGATTACCTCCATACTGTTTCTGCATTGTGGGTGATGCATTACTTACTGTGCTGTTAGAAAGTGCTAATGTGCAGTGATTGCATTGCAGGATATTCTGACTCCTAAGACCTTGGGCACGTCGCATAGCCTACCAGGGTTTTAAAGCTTAATAATAATGAATTCCTTGACTCCAATGCATATACGGTTATCATTCTACTACATGGTTTTTTTTAATGGTTATTTTTTGCATGGATTTAAGACGACTTAGTTTACGATTAACTGCAATTTTACCTTTTTATTTTTGCCACAAGGCCTTGTTTCCTAGCTAAGGGGAGACGGCGCAGTGACACCCTCAGAAATGAGGCATATTCATCTTACGGCGAGCATTTTGTTTCTCCTGAACATGCAGCTCAGCGGTAAATACACAGAGGCTGACTGTGTTCATTCAGCCGTATTTAAAATGTTGTCAAATCCAAAGGAGAAAAGTGAGGCCTTCTCGCATACAGTGGCTGGCCGTACACAAGCTGTCTTTGTTTATCAGTGACGGCTGAGTGACAGGCCGCTTCCAGTGGGTCTGCATTCTGTGCGCAGGGGGATGAGGCTATGTTTGATGTGGGGATAAGGGGCCTGACCTGAGCATATCTGTCTGCCAAGATGTGGTTTGTGATTCTTATCAATTTCTCCCCTGAGTGTGTTTTCAAGTGAAGCTAATCAAACACCTAGCAAGTCATCAGCGCTTTGTAATGCACTAAGCAAAGTTCAGCAAATGTGCTGGGATAAATAATAGATACTGTCAATAATTAGTCACTTGTTACAGTGTCAGAATTCTCCCCCCAAATAACTAAGCGATCCAGGACTGCTGCCGAGACACATTGCAGTGGACCTGTCCCCTAAGCACTGGCGAAGCTGCCATTTTCAGCCTACACTGTGTGGAATTGACAGGTCTGCTGCAAATAACTTTCCCAGCAGGCATGAGGTGTAATGACTTATTGCAGTGTTATAATATATTCTTGTTTTTCATGTATGAGAGATCCTGTTTTATTTACATTGTTCTATCTCTTCCACAGCCTGTAAAGTCGGTTACTACAAGGCCCTCTTGTCTGACATGGTCTGCTCCAAGTGTCCTCCTCACAGCTTTGCACTGCGAGAAGGCTCAACGTCCTGCACCTGTGACCGGGGCTATTTCCGAGCAGAGAGTGACCCTGCCTCCATGCCCTGCACTCGTAAGTCACATGATCTTTTACACACTTGAGGTGGGAAGTTCTTTGTACTGTTTACCCATACAATTGTGGTAACACTTCAGGACCCATTGATGGGACTAGCACCAGTGATTCTTATTTGTCATCATTTTATGAGCATTTTCTGTGTCACTATGAAAGTGAGGCTGTCACCCTAAATCATTTACTTTTCCATCCTGCCATTTGCTGTAGGATTCATACACACTTAAGGAAAATATAACAGATACTTGACAGCAGCTGTGACAAGTATAGGGGCATTTCAGAAAGTGCCACCCGTTGTGAAGCATGGGTTTATGTTGCACTAAACTGAGCACAGCTAAATGGTTCCCACAGCCTTGGTGACCTCTGCCAGTGCTGGCTATGAGGAGACTCATTGTCATCTAGAATCATATGTGATCACACATCAGCTGTTTTACAGTCTTTACAGCAAATGCCATTGATTTATTAATATATATGATATTTTTTTTTATGCAAAAACGCTCATACCCGAGACTCACTTTCCATTTTCACACTATCCACAACTTGTGTTCCTGGTATCTGGAAATGACCTTAAATAGCAGGCAACTTACATCTTCTAACTGCCTATTATTAATATATTAATGTATTATTTCATGTGGGGCAGATTTTTTCCAACAATATGGTATAGTGCACTAAGCAACTGCTGAACATGTTTCTTATGACACACAGCTGCTGATTCTTCCTGAAGACATTTTCTTCTGTCACTTGTCACTTTTCAGTATGTCGCATCACAGATAACCCCCCATTATCTGTCTATTACTAGGTAGCCTCAGCTATTCTAAGTGAATAAATGTAGCCTGCAGTAAAGACACATTGG
This sequence comes from Limnodynastes dumerilii, assembly GCA_011038615.1. Taxonomy (NCBI): domain Eukaryota; kingdom Metazoa; phylum Chordata; class Amphibia; order Anura; family Limnodynastidae; genus Limnodynastes; species Limnodynastes dumerilii. The sequence continues at coordinate 186,037 of WWET01000456.1, read as the reverse complement.
AGAGACACACGCCACAAAATCAGATTTAGTCCTATCCACAGTGAAGGGGTTAAATGTGTTATACGGCTGTGCAATGCACCTCATGGTTTATACTCCGCACCCCTAATTGGATTTCTAAGCAGCCTCCTGGATTGAACAATAGTAGGGTTCTATGCAGCTAGTCACAGACTGCCTGTCATGGAATCCGTGGCGCTTTGTAGATTTTGTTTTATGATTTCTTATAGAGACGCTACAAGACACTGTATTATGTTCTAGCGCACACCCAAAACATTTTGACAGGGTCTCTTTCACTTCTATAATAATAGCTATGCTTCTGCATGGAATAGATCCTTTGTCTTCTATTGAAGCGTATGAGTTGGTCAGAAAATGCGTCCCCTCCAGGCTTCCACCAGATCACTTCCCATGTCTTTCATTCATATTTTTTTTTTTCTTTGAATAATCAGATTTTGTAGCTCAGACTGTTACTTCCTCAAGAGGCTATATTGTTTTTAAATGGCCATTGCAAGCCTATTAATCTTGGTGGCTTCTTCTAATGCATGTTGACAGTTATCTGCGTAATGAACCCTAATGAAATGACTTGTGGAACCTGCCTGCGAGTTCTGCTGCTACTGCCGTTGGGAGCTGGCTTGTTGAAATGTAAGGGCAGATTGAGAAGCCCGTCCGACCTTCACTCGCTCCCAAGGTCAAGGATAAAAGCGTAGCATTTCTTCATCGGCTCCCGCATAGTGGGCTTTATGCACGCAGAGTGTATCTTTGTCACTGCTGGAAGTATCTGCAGTGCAGGATTTTGCTTTCCCAGTATTATCCTAAATGGTTATCTCCTGCCATTCCGTTCTGTTTTTAACCTTCATCTGAATTTCTCTTTCCACTGTGTTCTAAGCATGTACAGAATTGCACAAAAGCAATTATCAGAGAATCTGCAGTGCCCGGGAGTTTCTCCAGGGGAGCTGCTTCCGAAAATACTGCAGCAAAATCCTAGACAAGGATCCTGGTTAGCAGGGAGAACATACTGCGTGTTATGCTGCACAGCAGTGTGTAACTACATGTATTCATTATACACATCTATGCACAGGCTGGGAATCAATTACGTAGCGTTCTTAGTGATATATTTATGCCATTTAGCCAGTTATTGAGTTTATTCTTGGTATTTACATTTTTTCCTAACTGTGATCTTTTATAACCTTCTTGGTTTGGTTATAATTAGAAATCCACCACAGTAGTGCCTTTTCCATCATCACTACAATTACACACCAGTAGCACTTGAGAGCGGATGGACACAATTAATTAGCTTGGCAGAGTACTGGTGGCACATCTGTCTCGGCTTCCCAGCTCTCCCAAGACACAAGCAGCACAGCGTCATTTAAGCCAAAAGAACCAGCTGCTTCTTTGTGAGCCATTCTGACCTTAAGGGAGTTTATAGTGTCATTGCTTTAATAGGAATCCCCTTTGTAAAAGTTTAGACTCCAACAATTGTATTGGGAATTGCACTTTACTTGTAGAGCCTCTAGGGAAACACTGGATTAATTGCAGGTTGCAGTGTCTTCAACCACATACCAATGCTCCATAATTTATTGCTATAGGGCCTCGCAGAATCCAACCCCTTCTCTTATTCATGTGCACTCACTGCTCCCTGTATTCTCGGGTGTAGCCTTTAACTTTCTTTGAGCAGTCTTTGATTTAGACCTTTAAAATCTTTCAATAGAGGAAAAAAAAAGATTGATTTGGAACCTGATCGAGACCCCTGCACGCTTTCCGTATGTGCGGGGGCATGGAAGAGGGGAGGGAATTTCCCCTGTCACTCCCCTCTCTTCTGTGTGTAGACTTTGTGACTTACGCTGCCATAAGGCCGTTTTAAGCCACAGGAACGGATCAACGGTCCATCCGACGGCTTATACGCTCATAAGTGGGAAATCCCTCCCATACCGTAAAATTATAATTCTTCCCCCACCCACCTTGGGAAACCCAGCTCCTTTCTTCTGAATTGCCATTGTACGGAACTACTATTCAGTTTTGTTTATTTATCATATAAGAACAGAATTGACATCATCTTAGATGTCAGCAGACACTATGGGCCTGATCCAGACCTACGCTCGGATGCGGATTTACGCGTAAAAACTGCCATTTGTGCTTACTGCGCATGCGTGGGGCAGATAAAACGCTCATGTTACGGTCTGAAAATCTTTGCGTATGGGCCTTAATCGTAACCGCTTCGTATTACAGATCATGGGGGCGTGCCTGCCATACGAAACCACCGTAACCACGCACCGAGGGCGGGCTGAGGCATTTAAATCATACAGTATGGGCGTGCTAAGCGTCGTTAATACGCGATGAACGTACGGACGGCCGCGGGTACGAACACAAAAGTTAGGGTAGGGTTTGGCGAGCGTATGGAAGCTAAACTAGATGCGAGCAAGGGGAGTGCCTATTGCCCTATGTCAGTATAGCCAGTAGTCAGTTTTTGGGAAGTGCCCATCAGCTGGTAAAGTCTTGATATTTGTCCAGCCTTTAAAGTTGGAATCAACCTCTTTAAAGCTTATTAAACCTTGCTTAGTTAATTTGCACTTCAGGGCCTTGTTTTTGGCCATCTAGTCTTCCGTTTAGGGTGATTACTCGCTTCCTAGGCTTGAGATCCCTGTTAGGGTTATTATCTGAAGATGGAGAACAGAGATCTTGTTTTCACAACTGTCTCTGGCTGCTATTTTATCATTCGCCAGCTACTTTCCTGACTCTCTTGGCACGTTTGTAACTGTAGACAGAATGTCTTCTCAACATGACTCACTGCCGGCTAAAGCTTTCCCAGTCACCCAAGTCCGAATGTTAATACACCAGATTGTAAATCTTATTTAGATAACTTAAAGTGTTTTATCCATACCTCAGGTTGTCCAGAGAGTCATAAACAATTGCCATTTACATATAAACTGACATCTTCTACCCCTTACTGTAGTCTTATATTGCAGAATAACTTCCACGTTATATTGCTTTTTCACATTTAAAAAAAAAAATGTATTTTCCTGTAAGTAAACCGATAGATAATGTCTTTTGCGTGATTATACATAGAACAGTTCATCCTTTTTCCATAGGCTGCAAATTCAATTGCTCTAATCTTCAAATCCTTAGGAGCTTGTTTTGCACTCATTACACATTATTTTGAACAAGAAAATAATTATTTGGCTCAGGGCATCTTGTAGCTGCTGAATGACAGACCTTTGCAATCAAGAGAGAGAGAAAAATAATAGTAGAAAAACATCGTGCTAGGCTTCTGTGCCTTCTCTTTCATCTAATCCGAGCTCACGACACACACCCTCTCCAGTCCAAACTCGCCCAGCCCAGAAACAGAAAACTGTCATTTAAAACACCGCATCAGAGCTCTCCTGAAACATCTTCCCAGCTAAACGAACACAATGTTTGAGTTTGGAATTGACTGTAAACATACGCTGAATGTACATGCAATTCATGATCATAAATACATTTTGGAGAAACCATGCACCTCCCAGAGGATGCTGCTGTTCTCCTCGAATGACAAGGTCAGCCAAGGTCTTGGCGATTAGGATGAGAAAAGAAGTCTTAAGGGGTCTGGAAATCCAAAGATCTAAAACGTTGAAGTAAAAATGAGCAGCATTTTGGATAGCCTTTAGCAGTTAATAGTTTTAATTTCAACGTATGCATTTTTCAAGGTGCTACACCAGATATCTAAATGATGAAGTTACTCAGGCGATCAATAATCTATAGTGCTGCTAAGAAAGACACAGCACATTAGTGGCTATGTTTTCTGAAAATACACACAAAGGATTTTGGGAATAAATGTGTTAAAGATAAAACAGTCCTTGTTAATCTATATTTTTAAAAACATATCGGGAAAGTAAATGTGGAAACTCTGCAATATTTTTTCCCTTTTTTAAGCTTCAGTCGGGAAGCTTTAGTTTAGTGCAGTTGAGAAATGACTTTGCATGAAAAACATACAGATGTTTGAGAGAGATCTCATCTCCAGAGATAGAACCCACCTGACACCTCTATATCTGCTGATTCTCTATGATAATACCAGGGTCTTATTCTGCATTTGCCTGTCTCTCCTGTGATGCTCTCCTCAACTGTCACCACCCCCGCCCCCGCTTTCCATATAGCATCTAAATTCATACTGGGAGGGGGATCTCCTTGACCCATCTCTGTCTTCAGACCTGTCAGCATCTGCGTGCCTAGTTTTCCGCTTGGCTGCTCCTGTGTTCAGAAGCTGCCTGGGCCCTGTCCCACATACCAATTACTGACTTCTTGCTTTCTGAGGATCTTGATTCAATGTGGCACATTTTCCCACGTGAAAGTGGACATAACGGTTTGGAAAGGTGCCCTCTCAAGCACTGTGTTGTTGAGAATGGATAGCGGCACAATGGTTTTACAAACCAAGTGTTCCTTGGTTTTAACCCTACCCAGACAATAAAGTAAAGTAATAAATAACCCAGACTATGGCAGTAAATGATATCTATATTGTTTATGGACTCAGTGACCCTCACATTCTTAGCTGTGTCTACATGTCATGGTTCTATCTCTATTTTAACGATCTTCTAGTGAAAATGTTCCTAATTTTATGATATCTTCATCTTTGTCAACAGGACCTCCATCAGCACCTCAAAATCTGATATCCAATGTCAATGAGACGTCTGTGAATTTAGAGTGGACTGCCCCCCAGAATACTGGAGGAAGGCCTGATGTCTCCTACAATGTGGTCTGCAAGAGGTGTGGTGCTGACCTGACACGCTGCCGCCCTTGTGGGAATGGAGTTCATTACACCCCCCAGCAAGATGGGCTTAAGACCACCAAAGTTTCTATCACTGACCTGCAGGCTCACACCAACTACACATTTGAGATTTGGGCCGTGAATGGAGTGTCCAAGGAGAACCCTGGCCAAGACCAGTATGTGTCCGTTACTGTGACCACCAACCAAGCAGGTAACATAAGCTGATCTTTTGGGAGTAGGTTTTTATGTATAGTGCCAGCATTCTCTGTAGGGCTTTACAAATTACTCCGGTGTGTTGACCCATTCCGTTGAATGACCTGTTTCACAAAATGTCACTGTGTAAGTTATCATCTGGCTGCAGGGGTAGTCTGACTTTTAACCAGTCACCATCTTCAACCGTGTGAAATTGATTTAATAGGCAAGATTATTGGCTCATTTGAATATGCAAATGTTTCTATTCATTGCTTTGTTTACGATCCATGGGCAGCACCTTTACCCATCCAAAAAATTATTATTTAGATTAAATTATGACAGAGATTCCAGTCAAAATGACGCTTATGACAGGCCCTCCACAGGGAAGGGGGAACCCAGGGAGAAATGTGGGTCTTCTCATACACCCCCTCTGTACTGCTACTGAGACACTGTGACTAGCCTATGAGAAATCCTAATACAATGTAACCCTGAAACACATCTCAAAGAGTATAAGAGTATAAATCTTAATTATATTGGGCTGGATCCAGACTTAAGTAAGTGCTTTAAATTAGTCACTCCTGGGCAAAACCATGTTGATTGGGGAGGGGAGTCATATATTATCTGTTGCAAACAGTATTAGAGTTGAAAAATGATGTTTCCTATCCCAAGTCTAAATAACAGTGTGATAGTAAAGCTGGTCAGTATCTGTGTGCAGTAAGCAATTCAAAGATATATCCCTGCATGCAAAGAATACAATTACCTTGACTCCCCCTGCAATTCATTTCAAGCACTTACTTAAGCCTGGATCTAGCACATTATGTGTTTATTATACAGGTCTAACAGATATGGAAACTATTAAAGCTGTATAGAAAGTGATTGGGTAAAAGTTTCCTGCTCATTACACAAAACAGAAAGTAAAACTGAATTTTCAGATTTAGAATCTATACAGCAGCAATACTGCTTAGCATACAGTGCTGCATATAGATTAATATGTAGTGATTGTGTCAGTATCACAGGGTGTTTTTACAGGCTTATCTTTTTTATAGATATCAGGTTAGAAGAAATGGCATTAGCGCTCCCTTTCTGTACTGCTAGCAATCTACCATCCATGCTCAAGGATTACTGGACTGGCAGTGTATATTATTAGCCTTATAGCCAGACCTGTAGCATGCACACTGAAGGCGAATAAACGCACTTAAAGCTGTATTTTACGTGTGGCTTATATTCAGATGCAAATAAGTATTTTTTCGCCTCAATATTTGGTTATCCTGAATAACTATGAAGACTGGTTTTTGCGCTTGGCAGGAGCCCCCTACCATAACTGACTGAAAGTGGAGCTTGTGTAATAATATTACAATTACAATGTTAAGCTATCCATTACCAGAAAAGTTGATTTGTGTGTTTGGAGAGGGCTGGGGAGTATGTGTGCTCCAATAGTAATCACAATCCATCACACATGAAATGTAGAAAAGAAAACCAGCTGAGGCCTGGAAAGAAAGACTCTCTGTTGGTCCTCTTGTTCCCCTCCGTTTACATGGGGGAGGCCTCCTCGCTCTTCTGAACACATTTTAGGTTTTTTTTTTGTTTTTTTTTAAAGGACTCAACAATCTTGGCTTTTCCAACAGACATAAACAAAACACGTTTGGGATCAGTTACCCAAACGAGTTCCCTCTTGCTCTTTCCTTCTATCACATCACAGCTTGCTGGACACAGGATACACCAATTAGCACCAAAAGTGTGTAAATAAATTGAACAAGTTTTTTCCCCTTGGAGGGACGATGGATAGTTTTAAACAGCTGTTGGCCGTTCAAAGTGAGGCCTCTTTAGAATTTAGCCAAGCACACTGATCATAGCATTGTGTTCTTCAGAGACTGATGAAAATATAAAAGTCTTTACAGACAATCGCTAGCCTAATTACTTGTCCTGGGCTGATGCCCCCACTGGTGTGTTTTGATTGGTGTATGACCCTGTAGCACTATGATGGCGCCACATCTCCTATAGGTTCAGATAAAGTCGGTACCATGAGTTTCTTTATACATCAGTAAGGTTCTACACAATGCTGGCAGTCACATTGTATAATAGCCTTGCTGTTACTTCTCCAGATTGTGTTATAACTTGTTATGTTGTTACTTTTTTTTGTTCGTTAATTTCACTTATTTGTTAGACTGCTTTTATCTGGCTAATGTTGATATTTAATTCCTGCCAGGATCAAATAAAGTCTGGGTGAAGTTATTTGCCCCTAAGGCTGAACTGCCTTTCCAGTCTAATCACTGTTTACTAACACCACTGTGTTGTGGGTTATGTTCTGTGTTGGCTGCTGTTTTCCAATCTCTGAGTGTTATAAACAGCATGCATCATTACTGAGTGACACACACTTCAGAGAAGGTCTACTATAAAACACAGCTTGTCCTGGTCTCTGCAGTGAAATCTGGAAACTTGTTTGTCATGATTAACTATATTGACTGCATTTCAAGTAGTGACATATATTTTCAGTTTAGAGATCTGTATAATGGTTGGGTTTATGACAACCTGTTTATATTGTCCTACTTTTCCAGTTATCACCGCTGACTTGCGGGATTTACAGAGGGTTTGGTAGACTGAGGGATAAACAGAGCTAAGCCTCAGTTTTCTTGCTTTAGTGTTTCTGTGACTCATGGATACTTAAGGAAGAGTTATCGGCGCATGGTATCCTTACTTCAAAGTAAACAAGTGGAAGCTTTCTCCAAGGCCACCATGTGAAGGCAATATGGTCACCTGCTTCTTTCTGAAAGAAAAGAGAGTTTTGTGCGGTAGGACAAAGAGGTCAGGCCCTTGTGGGGTGAGAGTCTCTGGAGCCAGGGCTGCAGTATTTTGGGCAGTGGAACTGGTCAGGTGCAGCTGTCCCTCCCCATGTGTCCTGCATGGGTGACAGAGGAGGCAGCTTTGAGGTTTTGAGGGAGGACAAGTGAATGGGGGATGGTCAGCAGGAGGTTTAAATAAATCACAGAAACCTCAAGATATCCTGGTTTGCATAAAGTATCTACGATAGTAGGACATTAAGTGATTTACAAGATGTGATTGCTGATAATAGTGAATATTGAATTTGGCTATCATTACTGTTGTTATCATTCACTTATGAAGTATTTATAACAAATAATGTGATCATTTGGATTCGTATTCATGAAGCTTACAAAGAATATGGGTGATAATCATGGAAGAAACAAGTGTCCACAGACACCTGTCACTTAGGGACCTTTAACCAGCCATGTTGTGCAGTGCTTAACACAGCTCTTAACGCCTGTTGTTCCCCAATGCACACCGCCTCATTTCACCCTGCAGAAACGTACTGTTCCTTCCCTGGAGACAGATCCGCTCTTTTGATGCTACATGATTGATTGGGGAAACAGAAGGGGCACGGAGCTGGTGTTTGAGTAATGTTTAAAAATCAGGAGGACACAAGACTAATCAAACACACAGTCAGGGTTTGTGTTTTAACAAGATGATGGATTGCACTTCTGTGTGTTTTCCTGTCCTGCTCATCAACATCTACTTTAGTTTAATAACTTTTTTTTTAAGGGTTATACTGCAATGTGTTGCTATTCCCTCACCATTAATTAATTGCTTCCTCTTGAACGGACTTAAAAACAAGCAACTCACATTTATCTGGTGTATATGGTGTATACAAAGTGATGCCTTTAGACAGTGCTAAATCTCCATTTGTATGATTGAAATTTGCAGCCTGCATTTTGTTCCGTGTAATTGTTGCTTTGGATGTGTTGGTAGCCAGCTCGAGGGTTAAAGACATTTTAAAGGAAGCTGTTTTGTGGAAATGATGTTGGGAGTCAAGAAAAACAAAGCAGGACTAGTAGTGACTATACAAACAAACTTTCTGGAATGTGTTTTAAAAACCAAACTCTATCTCCCTGTGAAATGGAGAGTGAAGCTGCTTTGGGAAGAATTACATTATGAAATATAGACCCACATTAGCAAAGACAACAACATAGACATAGGTGGCTCCTCCTATGTAGGTATATGTGTTTGGTTAAGGATTTGCCCTTTTCATTTTATAATAATGAGTATATCTAATCTGGACAAAGCCGTTATTCACCTGAAAAGATAAAAAGGAAATCTTTATTGACACTGGGAAATTCCACAGCAGTTACAAAGTGTCTCATCATTGGCTTATTATTATGTGACTTCCCCTTAGCAGAAGACTATATTGTATTTATGAATTCATTGCAGTTTTGAAGAATAGTTTATTTGTTTTTCTTCATTTTTTTTATATTATATTAATGATTGTACAGAGAACCAGTGACGCCGGGCCGTATTCACAGATGAGCGTGTATAAAGTACGCAAATATACGTTGCTAGGCAACACCCATGACACTCCCCCCGCCCACTTTCACGTAACTTCTACCGTTCGGAAAAATACCACGCCCCTCCGTACGCAAGTCCCTAAGTTCTATTCACAAGTCCGTGCCGAAAGTACTTACGTTCGTAAATACTACGTAATGTACGTGGAAAAAGTTATTACGCATGCACAGTTCATTCAATCCTAAAAATACGCACACAACCCCACACAAAAACTGTGAATACGGCCTGCCAACATTATAATGGAGTCACTGGTTTTGGCTCTGTCACCCATTGCTCCCCTGCACCTATTTTATAGATTGCTTTGTGGTGTATCCAGAGAGCAAGTTCACCACAAAATTAGATCAACTAAGTTCACCAACACTAACTGATGCTGAGTGTTTTGGCATTGTTGATCAAACATGTCACATAAAGAAATTTGTTTGGTTTGACCTCACAGGAAACTTGATGTTTTACTAGGCCAGGTCAGGTTACAGGTTCTTGTACACAAAGAGTTGTTTCTCTTGTAATTGCCTGGAGGTTGGAGAACTTTAATTGCAGCTGTTTATTTCCTCTCCAGCATCTCTTGTCTTCATATGAGCCTCCAGTCCTGAGCTCATGCCTGTTCTGCTCAATCTGTGCTCAGGAAACTCATTTTATTACACCTGGGAGGAGGGGTTCTGGGCTTTGTAGCTAGCTCTGTATTGCCAGGGGGGGGGATACCGTCAAGCACATTGATGGTACCAGTAAAACTAGTGGTAGGTGTTTAATAGCCAGGCTGCAGATCTGGATCTGCTCACCTATGAGCTTTGAAATCCTTCTGTAATGTTTAGTCAAATGAAACCTGCAGGCCCTGAAATTTTACTGCAGGGTAAACTATACAAATCCTCTATTGCCCCAATAAAACCAAAAGACAGGACTATTACAGGATCTTCAAACACTCTGAAAATCTGTCACCTTTAGAAGCCTTATCTGAATATGAGCAATGGGATCTTATCTGTTATATGACTTTTCAGTGGAGGGTGTAAAGATTATTACATTACGAAGAGGTGTCGTATAATAGTTACTATTATTTGGTACCTATTATAGGAGCACATGGGACGTACTCACAGTGAGCTGGATCCAGACTTAAGAAAGTGCTTGAAATTAGTTACTCCTGGGCTAAACCATGTTGATTGCAGGGGGAGTCAAGTTAATTGTATTCTTTGCATGCAGGGATATATCTTTGAATTGCTTACTGCACACAGATACTGACCAGCTTTACTATCACACTGTTATTTAGACTTGGGATAGGAAACATGACTTCTCAAATCTAATACTGTTTGCAAAAGATGAAATATGACTCCCCTGCAATCAACATGCTTTAGTCCAGGAGTAACCAATTTCAAGCACTTACTTAAGTCTGGATCCAGCCCCGTGTGTTGCTTTATAGAGACCAAACACAAGCAGCTCTATACAGAAACAATGAAATAAATATCAATTAATATATGTTTGAATGCTATGTTATATTTCAGAACTACTTTGCCAAAATGTGGGGGTTGCCTCATAATAAAGAGAATAATATGGGAGTGTTATTTAGCTTGTCTTGTAAGTCATTCATTCATTGTAATAAAAGAAGGATTACTTGACCAAACACAGATCTATTTTTCTGTCCTCCTGTCCTTGAGCGAGTCACTTTATCTTATTGTGGCTCATCACATATAATAGTCTAATTTGTCATGGGTGGTGACCTATTGTGATACTATAATCATTGCTGTGTGCTGGGGTTTTTTCATTACTGCATGAGAACATGATTACATGAACATGTTGTGTCACTGGAATGGGCCATTATAGCCTTCTATTTACTAGCCCAGTGCTGATGTCACCTGGGTGTTAAGATTAACTGCTGATTCAAGAGGCTTTGTTACTTTTTGAGTCAGCAATAGTGTTTTGTGCCCAGCCCTGTTTCTCAGTCTTTATTAATACATGTTGAGTTATATTATAAAAAAAATGTTTTTAAAAATGGTCTCCCCTAATTTTCACATTAAGGGTGTTCCTCACATGCCAAAATGGCTCTTTGCATAGGTGCAAATTAAATAGGAGAGATTGGACACATCCTTAATTTCACAAGCAATTGGGGAGGCACCCTGTGAATGCTGAAAGCATGAGGTTTCACCTCTCTTAATTAATGTAATTCCTGTCTTACCACCATACATCTGCATAGCTGTTTTCAGCAACAAGGAAGAGCTTTATTGCATGAACAGGTGGCAAGACAATGGAGGAGGCTAATGCTTCATTACATAAGGACCTGATTCAGCTTTTCTATCCGTTAATTTTTTTTAATTGACAATAATTAAAAAGAATAATAATGTCAAACCTTAAAGAATGAACCTGATTTCTTCAGTGTGTTTGATGCATGTTTCTTAAGACTTTAAATCTTTTGCTTTTCAGCACCTTCAACTGTGACCCAGATTCAGCCAAAGGAGATCACCAGGCACAGTGTGTCTTTACTCTGGCCAGAACCTGACCGAGCAAATGGTGTCATCTTAGAGTATGAAGTCAAATACTATGAGAAGGTAATATCTCATTATATCTGTAGAATTCTGTTGCCCTCGTTGACATATTTCTGTAATTACTAAATGGAATCTGAGTGTGTGCTGTTTGGCAGCATAATTACTTGCTGTTCTGTTAAGGGGAGCATTGAAAAAGATGTGTTCCATTTTTTATCTACAGGACCAAAACGATCGCAGCTATCGCATTGTGAAGACTGGCTCACGTAGCGCTGACATTAAAGGTCTTAATCCCCTCACTGCCTATGTATTCCATGTCCGTGCCCGTACTGCGGCCGGTTATGGGGATTTCAGTGGACCCTTCGAATTCACCACTAATACCGGTAAGATCTTTGTTCTACAATGGGTCTTATTACTCCTTATGACATTTAAAAGTAATGCAACCTGAATGTTAACAACCTGCATGGAGGAAATTCAAAAAGGCTGTTTTTGTTTGCTGGTTTAATGTCAATATCCTAGCCTTGTGATATTAAGGTATTATATTTCCTCTGCTATATTTAGTTCCATCTCCCATGATCGGTGAAGGAGCCAGTCCGACTGTATTGTTGGTGTCTGTGGCAGGAAGCATTGTGCTCGTGGTTATTCTCATTGCAGCCTTTGTCATAAGCAGAAGGTATGTGGCCGACTCTGACAATTTCAGCCTTTAAAAAGAATAGAAATAGAAATATATAAAGCTTTTTTTTTTTTAAACCACTGTTAAATTATTCATGTAAAGCTCTGTTGGGAAAATCTTCAGAGAGTGAGGAAAATAGTAAGTCACTAAACTACAACAAAACAGTCTTATTCTTCCCTTTTTTATTCTCTTTGCATTACAATGGAGATCACCATTATTATTTTTTAAAGCTAACTGCCAGTCAAGGGTACATAGACATATTACAGCAATTAGCCCAGCACATAAAGGAGAAAATATAAGGCAATTAAGAGCTCAACAATGCTGCAAATAGAAGCTAAGTATTAATATAATCTAGTAGTCAAACTAGTTTGACCAGTAGATTGTTTTGTTTTCTCTAACATTGGGGAAAAAGTCGTGCCTTTTATTTGTAAGGTAAGAATTTGTTTTCAGAAGGTGTACGGAATATTTTTGTAGGATTCTAATAATTCCTAATACAGAAATACAGAGTTTGCTTCTCCCACCAACCTCTCCTGGGTGGAGTTCATACATGAAACAAAAGGCATATTCCCTGATTAGCATCTAAACATAGCATTCACTGGAAAAAACCCTACCAAGATCTCTGATCTTCTCAGCACGGAGGCAGCAGCAAAATCAAACTACCGTTTAAGCACAGTATCTGCAGCCGGAGTCATGCTTCACAGGGAAAATTAATTCCACTTATTTCTGATCTCTCTATTTTATGTGACTCCAGCTTCTACCAATATGCATGCACTCGGCAGGACTCCTGTCATCAATGAGGGCTTTCATCAGCCAGGCACTTTAATACCTGGATAACAGGAATACATACATATGTACTATTGCTCTTGCAGGGTCACTCTTGCTGTGTAAGATGTTAAATGATCATATTAGAAAGACAGTTACCCCATTTATTATAGATGATTGTCAGCACATCTCAGGCTCTTGTTAACCACAAAGGAGAAGGCGGGCTTGTGTTGATAGAAGGCAGGCTGTGATTTGGCTGTCAATGGATTGCTTTATTTAAAACTGAAACAGCAACCCTTTGGTCTTTTATTGATTTTTATTTACTGCCAACTATAAAAGTGTCTCACTTCCAGAGACCATGTCGCTGACAGGCTCCTAGTTCCTAACGCAGATTCAAACAGCTCTTCTTCCTCAAAGCATCTCTAGGCACACGATAATCTCTTCTCCATCGTTGAATATCACCCATTTTGTTAAACGTAGGAATGTAAAAAGAAGAGGCAGCTCCTGAATATAATCTGGAATCCTGTTGTGACTGTCAAGTTGCAGGAATGTTTGTCTGAATGCATGAAAAACATTCCAGCAACATTCATGGTAAAATGTATGGAGGTTGTTCTGCTGGGGGCATTCTAAGGCTATTCATAGAACTCTTTCTGTGCTAGTGAGCTCACAGTCTGCTTACATACCACAATATACATAACATTTGCTTGCTTTTCAAAGCATCTGTTGTGTTTTTTTTTCCCCCTTCACTTTCAAAACATTGCCCCACAGAACTTTTCTTGGAGACGCCGCATAAATGGGTGTTATATTGGTCAGGGCTTTTTTTTTAGAAGTTGTGACTGGTACATGACAGCTCCAGAAACAAGGTTCCAGTTGCTAGCACGGTGCCATCAACCAGCTGGAGAGTTCTTAACATTTATTCCTGTTCACTTTAATGAGGTTATGTAAGCGATTGACAGAGAGAAAGGCAGATGGCGTCTCCATCGTTCTATTGCAGCTTGGCACCCTGGTACATGGCTTCCTTCTCTTCATTCTTAAGAGTGAGGTTTTTTTTTAAGCCATTTTTTTAAGCAGACTGGCATTAAATGCTGGAAGGTTCTTGCCACCCATTAACCCTTTGGATCCCTGATGCTGTACTATGCCAGCGAATGACATCGGTAGATAATAATCACCTGGCATGCTGTTTTAGCAGTGGCTGCACCAGATAGGACTTGTGCATTTTGAGACATTTGTTTTTATTTCCTTTGCAAATAGACACCATTAGAAGACAGGTTCTGGGGGACAGATGAGCCTCCCTTCTGCTCCTTGTTCCAATCAGAGACACCAGGGTCCAGATTTACTAAGCTGTGGGTTTTGAAAGAATGGAGAGTTTGCCCATAGCAACCAATCAGATTCTAGCTGACATTCTCTAGAATAAATAGTTAAATAAGATCTAGAATCTGATTGGTTGCTATGGGCACACTCTCCACTCTTTCAAAACCCACAGCTTAGTAAATCTGGACCCAGAGGGGTGATCAGAGCTGACTGAGACATTCACCTTCTTTCATCGTGTACCTGTATGACGCCTAGGGTCAATTTCACAGTGGATTCACGTCTCAGCCTTTAGTTTACAGAAATCCTGTGGGAAAAGTTGCTTGGTTTTTGACCCTCTCACCTGCTGACATTAGTGTGCAGGAGGGAGGAAGTCTGCACCTCTGCATTCTCTAGTTGAGGCTCAGTCAAGCAGTTGTTGAACTTGAAATGCTGGTATCTCTTTTTACTGCAAGTTCATCAGCATGATGGATGCCACAGGTTGCCTGCAGCTTGCTGCTTTCATGTCTGACTTTCTGCCGACAGAGCAGTAATGTCCCTAAGAGAACGCTGACTATAAAGGGTCACACATGTGACAAGATGAGCTTTTATGACAAAGCTATCATTAAATTCTCAAAGCCATCAATTAGTGTTTTATCAGTAACATTTTGTTCTTTAGACAAAGCCCCCTTAGATAAAGTTAATTGCTGACTGCTATTCATACCAAACCTAGTTTTGTGTAATATCCTGCCTAAATAATCTTTGCTGTCTGAAACATTCAACACTAGCAGAGAATTAAACTAAAAGCTTATTAACAGTGTAGCCACCTGTATATAATAAGTATGTGGCTGGTTGTAGTATTGGGTATGGGGAGACAAAGGATGGAAAATGTTGCTGCATTTTAAGCTTGTAATAATAACCTCTCTTACACATTGACTTGAAATCATGCTTCATAATTCAGATAATGTACAGTAGTATTTGGCTTCTACAAAAATTCTGCCTATGAACCTAAAAGCCATGTTCTTACCCCTGCAGGCGAAGCAAGTATAGCAAAGCCAAACAGGAGGCTGATGAGGAGAAGCATTTAAACCAAGGTAATGCTTTTATAAACTGCAAATATGATCAGTGTGACTCCTACATGCTCTCAGTCTTATTCACCCTTTAGTTTGACTCCTACATGCTCTCAGTCTTATTCACTCTTTAATCTATGTCTCTGAGTTAATAATTCCCTTTCATTATAAATATAGGGCTGCTTTTTATAGATTTAATGAATCCATTACATGTTGTGTTGTGTTCATTGCCTTATAATCTTTTGTCTCTTCTCTAGGAGTGAAAACATACGTTGACCCATTTACATATGAGGATCCTAACCAGGCGGTCCGTGAATTTGCAAAGGAGATTGATGCTTCTTGTATCAAGATTGAGAAAGTAATTGGTGTAGGTAAGTGGGAGAAGCTGCTGTAGCATTGATAACGTTGTGAGGTGGTCTTCATTCATTCATTCATTCATTCTAGCATAGTAAATTACAGCCCCCTCCTCCCTCTTTTTAACAGGTGAGTTTGGAGAAGTGTGCAGTGGGCGTCTCAAGGTTCCTGGAAAAAGAGAGATTTATGTGGCTATCAAGACGTTGAAGGCTGGTTACACGGACAAACAGAGACGGGACTTCCTTAGCGAGGCCAGTATAATGGGCCAGTTCGATCACCCAAATATCATCCATCTTGAAGGCGTTGTCACTAAATGTAAGTTTTGTGTACCGTGCCCTTTGTGTATATATAATGTGTGTGTATATTATGTGTTTGTGTTAAAATTACTAATATAAAAGAAGCCACTTTCCATCTATCAGTGATGAAGTGTTCACAGTATAAGCAGCCATCAGTCACATGAGCACAGCGACTCTTGTGTTATTTCCCCTGATATCAATGCCCAGAATGATGTATTACAACCAATTGACATGCAGCACTCCTCTGCTATGTTTCAAGGCATCCATCCTATAGAGCCTCCTTTAGCTCGCTGAGTATATTCAGAAGCACAATAGATCATGCCATCACAGATATCTCTATGTGACATGACAGATGGTACTGGTACAGTCGTACCTAGAGTAGAGAGAGCTTGGCAGGGACTACCCCATCCATCTTGATGTCAAAGAAGAACATCTTTGTCACTGATAGTCTTCCCTGGGTGAAGGTGGCGCAGGTCTGTGAGATCTATGCAGGCGGCTACCCCCTCTGAATGGGCACATATTGCAGGGCTAGGCTCCATGAGATTTGGGCAGGAAGCAGATAGCAGCTACTCCTCTTTTTTTGGACAGAAGGAAAAAATGATCTGAATTTTAACCTTCGTTGGCACATTTTCCTGTAACACAGGATGCACAAGTGACGACGAATGGCACATACTGGTCGAAGCAGCTTTCATTAAAACTCATTTGCAGTCATCTGCGATGGCAGAAGCTTGTGAAACTGCACATTACAGCCGTCATTGCTTACCATACACAATGTTTTCCTTCCCCTTGTTAATTTTCAGCTTTTATGGGAGACAGTGCTTTCCAGTTCTTAGTAGCTAATGAATTCCACTTTTTTATGATTCCCATCTGCTTAAATATATCCAGCTTTCCCTTAGCCCTCATGTCGGCTGTCTGCGCCAGCATGCCAGTGTGTTGCGGGTACAGGGCTCTTATTGGGAGGTGGGAATGATGTGAGCGGGAATGCGCTGGTCCCAGATTTTTCCTATACATCCCCAGCACCTGATTTATATTCCAGCAGTGTCTTATTATCATTTCTGTGACTTATGAAACCATAAAATCTGAATAAAGTCCTCGCATTTGTGGCACTAAAATATGCCGCTTCTCTAATAGCAGTGAGAGAGGGGGAGAATATGTCTGTTGCATGAGAAATAGGACTGGAAGACAGAAAAGTGCTTACATTTCCATACACATTTAGTTTTTAATTATGCAAGGAAATAAGACACCCGCAATGAACTAGCCAGCAGATTCATGTTTCATATGCTAGGCCAGCAATGTAGTAAAATGGTAATTTTGGTACAGGAGGAAAACTCAATACCTCAGAGCCGGGTGGCATGTCACTTTTAGCATTTAGTAACTGTTGCCTAGACATGTTATTTGTTATTAAAGGCTCTGTTATTTTATCTTTAAACAATAGGTAAGCCAGTAATGATCATCACAGAGTACATGGAGAACGGGTCTCTGGATGCATTCCTTCGGGTGAGTTGGTTGCAATAACTATTAATTACCCATAATGCCACATGTCCCATGCACCAATGTACCCTTATATGACTATATTTAGAATAATGCAGCATCTGCAAATAAAGTATAACAAGGCTGCTTCATACTTCACTTAATGCTGTCTTAATTTGAGTTACACAAACCAGACACGTTTTATGACACATTGTGATAAAAGCAGTCACATTTTATGTTCCCTGCATGTAACAGCTTGCCTAAACTTAGCCTAAGCTGACCTATTTGAAAACACCTTGGGAAAGAAGAGACACTTGGTTCCAGGTTGCCAGAGAATTAATAACAGCAAAAGCAGCAAGCATGTGATTAAAGCCATTATACTGTCTGCTATACAAATAGTTTCTTCTCGTAAAACTATTAACATTTATTATCTTCCAAGAGAAGCTATCACGTAGTCTGATGGAGCTCTTCTAGAAAGGTGGCATTGCTATAATAGCCATTTTTGTTGAATGCTGATTTAACATCATAGGATCTTAATATTTAAAATGAAATGAGAAAAAAAAATAAAACCTTTCACTGAAATCATGTGTGGCTAACCTCCATCGCAGGAACAGAATTTCGATAGCCTGTATTCTGATAACCAATGATTTTTCAGTGATCATGTGACTCATAAGAAGTCTTTTTCTTTCAGAAGAACGATGGCAGATTCACTGTAATTCAGCTGGTTGGAATGCTTCGTGGTATTGGGTCTGGCATGAAATATCTCTCTGACATGAGCTACGTACACCGGGACTTGGCTGCACGTAATATCTTGGTCAACAGCAACCTGGTGTGTAAAGTCTCTGACTTTGGCATGTCTCGTGTACTAGAGGATGATCCTGAAGCAGCCTATACAACCAGGGTAAGCCGGAGCGCCTAGTGTAGCTGCATTAATCACCTTCAGCACTTGCTAATGTAGTGTTTCCTCTATATTCTCCTTACACTATCAAACCTCTGTTCTAAGCTTTTCGTGATGCCTCAGTTTATATGATATATTACTAAGCTCTGTTGCTAGACATTGCAATGCCTGGGTTCACATGCACAGGGCTTTTATCTGTAGAGTCAGAAGATTTGGTGGACGCAGACACTGGATGTACAGTTAGTGAACCAGATTCACAGATACATATTTGCTAGTTTTTGTATACGTATTTTTAGGAGCGGATTAACAGCGCATGTGTAGTCATTTTTTCCACGCAATTTACGTAGGATTTAGGCTTGGAAGTCCATTACGTCCGGATTTGTAAATCGGACTTAGTGACATACGTACGGAGGGGCGTGTTTGTCTTGCGTACGTGCATAGTTTCGTGAAAATGGGTGGGGGGAGGCATTTAAATGGACTAATATGGGTGCGGTTAGTCAAGTTAAGGGTGCCCTATGGACGCGCAAGTCACCAAAAATCCGTCCGTGCGAGACGAATGTCATGGGTGTTGCCTTGCAACGTAGGTGCGTATTTTATCGTATCCATGCGTACTTACTTCACATGGATCTGTGAACACGGTCCCGTGTTAGCAGTGTTTTATGTACCACTTGTGCTCTCCACTAAGGTGGGTGCAAACAGATCTCTGTGTATAATCACTGGCATGGTCTCATATACCAAAATGGTCAGCGCCTTGTTTCCAGGCTGCATTCCAGGGTCTCCATGCACAGTTTACATAAACAGCTCCCAGTTGAACAAAAAAAAAAGTACTCAAGAGAAGGAGGGGGAAAGGGAACACACTTTGTGCATTACCACAACAATTAGGTGTATCAGTGGCAGGATCTCAGCCAAGTGAATCGAGCAGAGATAAAAATCAAGGAGTTCCTTTACAAAGTTAACCAGGCCTGGTACGGAAGCCAAGCCCTTGCTGGCTTTTCCATTAATTGAAGGCATACCAGCAAGGATCTGGTTGCAGATGATGTGTAACACCTTCACTGCTGGAGTGTAACATAAATCACCGCACTGTGTTAACTTGTCCTTTCCCTTGGCTTACGTTCTACAATAAATTCTGTTAATAAATGGCATAGTGACAGCTTGACCACAGGCTATATCTGTCACATGCAATCACCTTTCTGTAAGACAGACAAGCTGAGAAATTGATTAGGGCCACAGCTGACACAATGTGTTAAGGTGAGCAATGTGCGGCCAGACAATTTTATCTTCATTATGTAGTCCGTGTTTAAAAGAAGAATATTTTAGCAGTGACCAATGGATAGCACAGACCAGCAGCATTTAACTACTAAAGAACAGTGTGTACTGAAAAAGGAACAATATGTCTTTCTTGTTTCATCTGAAAACCTGGCTCCCGTCACCATAACAAAACGAAACCGATTTTCCTCACTTTCTGCATTTTAAGTTCCTGTTTCCAAAACTAAGAAGCGTAACGAGGCAATCAGGACAGGATTTCTGTAGTTACGCTAGAACAGGAACCCAGATTTCATTGTAATCCATAGACGCTAATGCAGACTAATGGATCATGGCTCTGCAATTTCCTAATAGTCATATACCAACATTATGTTTAGTATGATTTGAAAGCTGTTATGAAGCCAGGGCATTTGCATGTGATAATTTACATAAATTACTGCCATGGTTAGTATAAAACGAGTTTTTTGGACATTTTGTAGGGAGGTAAAATTCCAATCCGATGGACCGCACCAGAAGCGATTGCATATAGGAAATTCACCTCCTCAAGTGATGTATGGAGCTACGGAATTGTCATGTGGGAAGTCATGTCCTATGGAGAGAGGCCTTACTGGGACATGTCCAATCAAGACGTAAGCAGCCATTATTATTCTAATCCAGCATAAAATACAGTCTAACAATTACGATGCACTTGAGTGTTTAATTGTTTTACAGATTTTTTGGTTTCTTTTTATGAATGAGGTATCTGAAATGGTTCCACAGATGTTTTTTTCTGTGCAAAGTGCTGAACTTTTAGTTTTAATTAGTGCTTCTGCTGGTGATGTCACAGCGGGATCCTGATTACTTGACAATGTGACATCATTGCATAAAACCTAAGGATTAGACAGGACGTATAATATAACAGCGTTACTTGATGCATCATTAACAAACTCACCGCTGGGAAAACCCACACAGCGTGCTCGGTGTAATTATCTCTTGAATGTCCCTTGGGGACATTAAAAATAATAATTCGCTAAATGGCCTTCCTTAAATTATGCATAACTTATTTTAAGTGTACCATCTGTATAGCCTCATAAGGGATCACATTCAGACAGCTGTCTCTGGGTGACCCACTGTAACCTAAGAATAGTTGCAAGGGAAGTGGCTTGCATTGTATTATTTACATGTACAATAACAAGGAACAAGATGCAAGATTTTTTTTGTCTCTCTTGGTTTCCTTGAGTATAACATTCAAAGTGGAATCCCATAGTATATCTGGCATCGGTATTGTGTAAAGGTTTCCTCTGTTCCAGAAGGCACACAGGAGATATTTTTACCTCATTCTCCGATACTGAGCAGAAGTCACGAAGTGAGCAGACCCTGTCCAGGTGCATCTGGAAATAGGATGCATTCATGCCAGCTGAAAGCAGAGCTAAACAAAGATATATAATAAGAGCTTCAGCTGGTTCGGCACAACCTGAAACATAAGATAGAAAGTGATATTCCAGACAATCTGAGCTTATCACTAGATACTTTAGTAACTGCTCTTTTATTGGCCGTTTAGTTGATTGCTCTTCCTTTTTATAAAACTTAAGTGCTTTACTATGCTGTCTGTTGATACCAGATCCGGTGAAGTTAGTTGTTACATTTATAGTTATAGCAATGTAATTAACTGTGACTTGTATCTACAAAATATTACTTAATAAATAAATAATACTTTTTCTTCAAT
This sequence comes from Limnodynastes dumerilii, assembly GCA_011038615.1. Classification (NCBI taxonomy): domain Eukaryota; kingdom Metazoa; phylum Chordata; class Amphibia; order Anura; family Limnodynastidae; genus Limnodynastes; species Limnodynastes dumerilii. The sequence goes on along the minus strand of WWET01000456.1, from coordinate 164,520 downwards.
GGTGAACTTAAAAATATGGTAAAATATCCAAAGTGGAAATTTGTGTCTTATTTTTATCTTCTTTGTCCCTAATGTTTCTTTTTGACCACATTTATTATAATTCCTGATTATTATTCGCCACTTGTAGCCAGTGAACTTGCATTACAAAGGTCTGGTCCAATCGTCAGCTACCCATAAATTTCAGCATTCCTCTTATGTCACACTAGCTCCACCCATCACTCCTTGTAAACGATGTCTTCATAATTACAATAAAGTTTTGTCTGTTTTCTACCAAAAGATTAAATTCATTTCTGATTATCATTTAAGGTCATCAAAGCCATAGAAGAAGGATACCGTCTCCCCCCTCCTATGGACTGTCCCATAGCTCTCCATCAGCTAATGCTCGACTGCTGGCAGAAAGAGCGCAGCGACCGACCCAAGTTTGGCCAGATCGTGAGCATGCTGGACAAACTCATCCGCAACCCAAACACCTTAAAAAAGACCGGAATGGAAGGCTCCAGGTTGGTGTCCAGCCGTTGCAAAGCTATATGGTGCTATGGGCAGTAATCAGAATAAATGGCCAACTGATTCAAATACATCTGCTTGTGAAGACACAGTTGTAGTAACAGGTTATAATTCCCAGTAGGAAGATACCATTATGCAATCGCCACATCAATCTGTTCAATTATTCACATAGCAGTGAACTATGACAGGAACTGTTTAATTCTCCTCCCATTATCTTGACCCTGAATTAAGTCTCCGATCAGTTAACATTTGTAACCGCATTGAACAGACTTTTAAGGATCTGTGTTTATAGATATTGATTGGACACTTTAGAAGCCGGCAGAATCCCCTGGGTCAGCACAGAGGAGGCCGGAGGCAACAAATTATTGTTAATAATGATACAGCTCTGTGCCGTTGTCAGTGTTACAGCTGTGTCTAAAGACACAGATTGCTAGGACAGGCTCGATGTCCTAAAGGGAAAAAGAAAATATTTTGATAAAAGCCTGATCCACCAATTAGAAAAATACATAAGAAGGGCTTATGTCAGACAGACTTAACGGGCAGCTTTTTGAACTTGGACGGAGATATTTTTCTGCAGTGACTTCTTATTACAGGAATAATGTGAGTTCTACGTTCATTGTGCTTACACGATGCATTAACAAGAAACCCTGATTTCTCTCTGTATGAGTGAAAAGCCCACAGCGGTTTGTCTGGCCCTTTTTTGCGCATCAACTACAGGATATGTTACTAATCACGCAGTGAATCTGCTAAAGCAATTACCCCAAAGGTCCAGCACAGAGGGAAACTGAGGAGAATAACATTCCTCAAGCCCAGCATCAAAGACCCCCTTATTTCCAGCCAATTCCATCATATGGACTCTTCAGGAACATGTTGATTAAAGAGAGTGGATTATCTCCCCTGCAAGCTGGGCTTTGTCTGCTCTCAGAGAACTTGGCGAGGATCTGTTTGATTGGGCTGTTTCATTTCAAATGAGCTCAATATAAGCTGTATAAGTACCGGTAGAATGATTAGAACATAACTCATAAGCTATGTAGTAGGCCCGCACACATTTTAAATACAAGGCTATATTTATATATATATAT
>WWET01000456.1:151057-162712 GCA_011038615.1 Limnodynastes dumerilii | reverse complement strand
TTGTTTTGTTGATGAAATCTAAAATAGTTTTACAATGATATCTAAAAGTATGTTAGAGACAGAACTTGATGGGAGATTTAGCTTTACAGTGGATGAGTAGTTGGCTATTATATTGATGGATATAAGGCAACTGTGTTTTCTAGAGCAGTCATGTGATCTGTATATTATTAACAGGTGCTCATTAGTCATGTGACATGTTTGCTATACTTGACTATCATTTATATCTCTCCCAGCAGAACAAACACCGCCCTTCTGGACCCCGGCTCACCTGAATGGTCCCAGGTCGTCTCTGTGGTGGATTGGTTGCAGGCTATTAAAATGGACAGATACAAAGATAACTTCACATCAGCGGGGTACACCAACTTGGAAGCAGTCGTCCTTGTGAACCAAGAGTGAGTAGTTAAACTGTTTTGTGAAGTTCTTGTTACGTAATTGGCTTATATTGGGTTAGGGATTCATGCTGCATTATTGGGGCTATATAATGGTGTCCAGAGAGATTTTAATAATCTTTTGCTCATTTCCCTGTCTAGTGACTTAACTCGGATTGGCATCACTTCCCCTGCACACCAGAACAAGATACTTAGTAGTGTCCAAGGAATGAGGACCCAGATGCAACAGATGCAAGGCAGGATGGTTCCTGTCTGAAGTAACAGAAAGAAGTTACACACTTGGAACTCTTGAAAAAAATTAGTTTACCTCATCCATGCACTTTAATTGAAGAACTGCACTTTTTTTTATTAGCCTCACCCCATTGGACAGAGACTTTAATTATCAAAAGGAGTGAGGTGAAACCCATTCAACACAAAAATAAAACTAGTCATTTGTGCCACACTTGCCATAGACCACGCCTCGGGAGGATACAGGCATCCGTGAATAGAGGACTGGGCACACTTGTGTTACTGGATTCATATGATATACAAGACTTCAGTCATCTCGTTATGGATTGTTTTTGCATGTCACATGGACATCTCTTTTTGGAATGGGTACAGATATCACTCCATAGGTGCAGGCAGCTGAAATAACCCTGTGATATATTGCTGGAGATACAGACAATTGTTGTAGACAGAACGATTGGTTGGAAGTGGTATCCCATTCGTCATTGGTAGACTTACAGATCCTGTGGTCATGTGATGGAGCAGAAGATATCAGGATTGTACATTGTTCTGATAGAAGCGTGTTCCTACTACTTAATGGCAGCAACACATTAAAGCGAATAAAGGTATGTTTAAGCTCTAGGTGTTTAGCATTGCTAGGCCATCTGTCCAATTGCAATTCTGCATGAACTACTGAGGGCAACATCTCAGCACAGTGAGAGACAGAGTCTGGTTTCTCTCCCCAGCTGTATCATGTTTCTTAGCACAGGATTTTAATCATTATAGATGACTTTTGTTTTATCATAGCAGACAATCAAAGTTGCGGAGGACAATATAAATGAGTGAATGCTCTAACATTGGAAGTTAGTCATGAATTACATAGTTAGTCTTAATTTTATTAAGCATTGAAAGCTGTTTGAAATACAGAAACAATGTGTTTGGGTTTTGATGTTGTGAATGATAGAGATCTAAAGATTCCCTTTTTCCTCTTTCAGGGAACCGCACTGTACTTCCTTCACTTATCCACAGCAAGCTTATGGTCCAGAGATACCACTGAACAGAAGCCAGACTTTCAGAGAGGGTTCTACAGACTTCCTGTGTCAGAGACCGCTGCTCTTTCTCCAGCAAGAAAAACGTTCGACATGACCCAAAGGTCTTCCTGTGTTGTTCATGGCCAAGTTCAGCCTCACACAAATCCCCAGTATAATGACAATGGAAGTCATCTGATGTTTACTATGGATGCCCTGTTTTCAGGCCAGGATATTGTATTTACCGTCAGTAAATTGTCTTACTGAGGACACACATTCTCCATTTTCTTTTCTTCAGTAAAAGGGAATTGAGGCTCTTCAGATGCTGACCTAAGACAAGAGTTTCTTTTGTTATACTGCACACTAAAGACCAGCAGGACAATATGTGGAGCAGTGCGTTGCAGACAAGAACTATCTGTATGCCAAACTGACCTTAACACGGGATCCAGTGTGCAATGCACTATGAGACAGTGCTTATTGGGGAGTCTTTCCAACAAAGGATGAAGCACTCCAAGCAAGGCCTGCTCCTCATCTGCAATGGCCTCTAATGTAATATGACTTTCCTTTAAAGATTAAAAAAGATATATGCAATGTATCTGTTCTCAGCATCTTACTGGTAACAGTGACAACCAGACAGAGCTGCCAGTTAAGTATGTAAGTATATATATATATATATATATATATATATATATACATACGTATGCTTTTGTGATTAACCCTTTGTGTGTGTCTGACCTCCTTTATCTTTGTGCTGAGCTGACTGATCACAATGAGGATGTAGGAATATCAGAAAGACTTGGAGGCAACAAGACTACTTTAGTGAGTTTTATCACCGGAGCCTATTGCCTTCCGTGGAAATTCTGATCCTCTGTGTGTGTGAGCTCTTAAAGCCAGTCACGGTAATAATCTTGGCAGCAGTGATGGCAATAAAAGCACTACTGCCATCCACAATTCATTCTGATAGATGTAAAGGGAGGGTAGTGAACATATCACTAAATCTGATCAGGTTTCTTCCATTTGTTAGCACAGAAGTTGATTAGTCACATGATGTACGTGGGAGCAGCAGCAGTCCTTTATTCCAGGACATTGAGACAGATTGCTAGTACACTGTGCTCATGGGGCTAGATTTACTAAGCTGCCGGAAAGGAAAAGTGGAGATGTTGCCCATAGCCACCAATCAGACTCTAGCTCTCACTTTCCTATTGCATACTATAAAATGTCAGCTAGAATCTGATTGGTGGCTATGGGCAACATCTCCACTTTACCATTCCCACAGCTTAGTAAATCTGGGCCATGGTGTATTCTATGAGGGCATCATGGAGAGTAAAATATTGCCGACTCTGCACTTGTCCCTCACATCTCTTAAGTTAGTCCAGCATTCTCCTTGCATTGCATACAAACTGCAGACGAGGAGTGATATTCATATTATTCAGTATTGATGTGTTACTGCCAAAAAATCCTAGATAATTGCAAACATTGTATACCTAGCAATACCTGAATTCTGATTGGATCCGGTAATTTCATGCTTATAATGGAGCCTTAAGGTACCTCAGGCCCAGTTATGAGTGGAAATGTTATTGAATGCTATAGTTCATTTTTAGCAGTATTTTTCACTTGTACCTAATCCTACCAAACGTTAACCAGAGAATTAAAAGAAAAAGGGACATTTATATTTTTTTGTGTCACTGCAAATGAGGAATTTTAATTTAGCTTATACTAAAAAATTGAAAAAATGTAAACAAAAATTGTTCTAACAGAGCATTATTTCTTGGTTCATACATTGTTTAGACTTATTATGTTTTTCTATTTTGTTTCATTTGTAATTTTTTTGCTCTTTTGGCATGGGGAAGAGTAACTGGTTCCTCTTCCCTAGAACTTAGGTACGCGTAACTTATCTTCTTTATTTATGGTCTTTTTATACCTAGTTTGTAAATTGTAAAATAGCAAAGTTAATGCAAATGTTTGCATTCTGAACAAAATAAAACAAACAAAAAAATAAATAAAAATAAAGTAGTTACTGAATACACAAATGCAGTATGGTGTTTTTCCTGGTGTTTTCCAAACAATACTTAAATATAGATAGAGACCGTTGGGGAGGTCATTATATGTTCTGACATCAGTCAAGTGGCGCTGTAGCTATCTATGGAAAATGTATACTAATTAAACAAGCTATATGTTTCAATACATTCAGGCAACTGTGCTGAAACACTTATGTGTTGAGTGATTCAGTCCTGGCTTGGATGTGAAGGTTTTTTTTATACTGTAGTCTCTGTAGATTTTAGGTTTCATTGTTTATTCTATCTGCTTCAGATGATGCAGGTTATGGTTTGACCCCTTTTCAGATATAGGAAAAGCTGGGCACACACTATATAAAAATTGACACAATTTGACCTAAGTAGCAATTTTAGCATTTAAGGACTTACAGGAAGTAGAGAGAGAATCGCTGGACAGACTGTCGGGTTAGTGAACACACTTTACATTTTTTTAAATATTGTGACATCATTGGTAAAAGTAGCAATTTTTGAAGATTAAATGAAATGATTCTTTGTTCTCTTAAATGATTCTTCTTGATTGTTGGAGCATACACACTACCGCTACAATACATATTGTTTCATAAATTTGTTTATCGTGTGATCTGCACAATAATTGTGTGAAAAACATGTAGGGCCAGATTTACTAAGCTGCGGGAAATAGAAAGTTGAGATGTTGCCCATAGCAATCAGATTCTAGGTCTTACATACTAGAAGATGTCAGTGAGAAACTGATTGGTTGCTATGGGCAACATCTCCACTTTTCCTTTCCCACAGCTAAATTTGACCCCTAGTATGTAATCAGCTTCGGACATCTCTCTAGGAAAACTTACTAACTATAACAAATCTCGTAAGGCGCAGCAAACCTACTATGGTCTAACCATGACAAATGCTCATGCTAGAGAAGAAACAAGCTTTTAAATAACACAAGTGACTTCACTGTACAGAAAATACCATAATACTACAACATTATTTAAGGATGTATAGGGTATAGTCCACTATCTACTGCACAATAGTTTATATAATAAAAATCGTACAACACTACAAAAACATGCAGCCCGTGATAGATGGGAAATAGCTTGCGGTGTGCTTTTTCCCATCTATTATGGTAGCTGATTTTTTTGGTGCGCCTCTATAAGGTGCGAATAAAAAAAAATAGCACAATTATCTTCGCACCGCAAATAATGCTGGTGCGATGAATTGGGCCCTTGAAACGTAATTATTTTGTGCCCCCATTTAACATATGACAGTGAATAAAATTATGAAAGCACAAAAACCATGAATGACTGCAAAAGGCACATAAAGAACTAGAGAGAAATTATATTTTGGGATTTATTTTACATTTTTCGCCCCTGAAAATATAGAGAATGCAGTAAAATAATAATAATGTAATTTGCTTAATTCTCTGCCTCAGTCTGAGCTCGGTACAGCCCGGTCTCACTGTTCTGAGAATGAGTCTTGAAGGAAATGCTACACAGCCATAAGAACTAAAGAAGCTTGAGCTGTAAAATGAATACAATATATCTCTGATGTACACTCATTTCCTCTCATTATGTTGACTGTGCAGTGTACAGTCACTGCATAGGAACAATATAGCTATTTTATGCAGACTGCATAGGGAATCAGGGGTGCAACTATAGTTTAATAACAACCTCACATGATCGGCACAAGTAAAATTATCAATCTTAATTTCATATATATATGTATATCGTAGATGCATATTTACCTTTGTTAACGTTTTTTTGTTTGTTATGAATTAGATAGATTCACAAAAGACACAGACATTGGATCTTCTTCATTCACCAGACAATGGGCTCTGTTTATAGAGCATCCTGTAAATCTGATGAACGATAGTGCTCTTGGCTTTCTTATCATCGCAGCGAGTCTGGACACTTCGTTCACCTGATTTATAGAGATGCCCCTTCGTTGAGCAGAATCTCGATGTCCCGCAATAGAAGGGGCAGCATCGTCGGCGCTTCATTCATTAATGAAGTTCCGACGATGCAGTAAAATTGTCACGCATACGCCGTACGCACTCAGCGCATGCGCAGGCGGAAGAGACCCTGCTCTTCATTCTGGAGAGGTAAGTCACGTAAGGAGTCATGCTGATTCCTTCATGCATTTCTTTTGTAAACTGTGAACCACAGCCTCAATCTTATTTCTCTTTTCATTGGTGCTTCAGTGGATCAAGGGGGGAAAAACATTGGTGGTTCAGGGAGTTTACAAAAGAAATGCATGAAGGAATCAGCATGACTCCTTACGTGACTTACCCCTCTTCTGCACCAATCAAATGATTTGGTGGGAGGAGTTTAGAGCACTATCGCAGGGAGTGATAGAAAACTCCCTGCACACAGCTCCTAATGCCAGCCTAAGCTGGCGTTAGGTTTACACTGGGAGCGGAGTGACAAACTCCACTTCCTCATTGCATAAATATGAGGAAGCGCTGGCCCGCATTATGAAGAACGGGCCGGAGATGCAATTTGAAAGCTACATGCATCGCCATGGAAACTATAGTTTCCACTGCCGATGTATGATTTGTAGATATGAAAATCTTCATTTTGAAGCGAAAGTGGCAGTATTCTGTTAAAAAAAACTACCACTATCACTTCAAAATGAAGTCTAAAAATAGAGCCCATTAGTTTTGGTATTCATGCTATAGTCTGTATAAATAATTGGTTTCAAATATTGCAATAGATGCTCAGATGACCAGCTCATGCCAAAGTCTTGTTGTACAGGTCAGTCCTACACTAAATATAAACACAGTATTACTGTGCACAACATTATTGCTCTGCTTTTACATCTGGGTTAAGGCTCACCTGTACACCTTGGTAATCACCTTGACACTAGTTTTATAATTGAGGAGTGGGGTGCCTGTCGGCAGGTCAAATCGATCCAGAGTAAACTCACCCGTAAAAATCGCTGCACATCGCTGTAATTTGGCGTAGATTTTTTTTCGAAAGTCGCTGGATTTGCTAATGGGCGAATTTCCCAGCGATGTGTAGCAATTTTTTTAGGGTTTATTCACTGCGATTATGCTTGTAATCATGGCAATTTAACCCATAAAAAATCGCCACACATCGTTCCCCTTAGTAAAATAAATTTAATAAATAACTAAATGTGATTAAAATGTTAAAATTGTACATAAAAATACTTAAACCCCCTGCCACTGCATGTTAATAACCCTTAGCATGCTGCCGCATAAAGTACTGAAAAAGGCACAGCATGCCCATGTATTGCAGGGCATTTTGTGCCTTTTAGTTCCATATGCGGCAGCAAGCCAAGGGTTAATGGCATGTGGCCGCATATATATTGTTGCCCATACATTGAAACACTAATAGTTAATGTCCCCCGTGTCTGTATTATAAACATTACTGTCCCTAGTTACTGTAATAAAAATTACCCTGATTCACACTTAAGAAGCTTGTGTTTCTTAATTGCTTATTTTACTGAGATAACCTATACGCATGCATAGTAGGTCATTTACGCAATCTACATACCAGTTAGGTACATAGATTGCCTCCGCACAACGGAGTAGTTTAAGTAGAAAGAGGCAGGGTAATGCCCGCAACAGGGAGGGATTAGGAAGAAGTGGGAGGGGGGAGGGATTTAGATTAGCCAGGGAGGGCGGGGAGAGGCAATGTCCGTACTTGCATGGTTTACTTAGATAGAAGTGGACATTTGCTCGGATAGATAAGATAGCCCTATGGCATTCGTAAGTGCCATAAGGTACCTAAAAATGAGGGGCGGGTTGGGGGCTGGAAGAGTGAGTTAGGTGCGGATCTGTCCACACCTAACTTACTCTTAACTGTGAATACAGTCTATAATTACTGTCCCACGTTGATTTAGTATGATCATTACTGTAAATTCAGCAATTTTAACCTCGCCAGAGATTGCATCCAAAGTCCGTTGAATTTTACAAAAATGATTTTAGTAAATCTGACCCTTGGACTTCTTCAAGGCAGTGCAGCCACGTGGAACGCCAGGACTAAGTGAGCACACCACATGGCTGCACCGCTGAATGTGATCATACTGGCACAGAGCAGCGGTGCAGAGAAATATAAGATGAGGGGAGATATAGAAGGGGAGACTGGAATCTGGAAAGACATGAGGGAACAGATTTAGTCCTACTATGGTAGTACATAGAACCCTGTTAATAATAAGGCTCTATATGCAGCAGTTCACAGCAAAACAAATAGCATAACAATACATTCTATGATTCTGGGAGTGAGAGAACCTTCTGCGTATAGTGATTGGAGTATTCCCTCTAACCACACCGAATGGTATCCTACTCACTAGATGTTTTCTTTCATATCTGCATATCGAAACAATGTATCCTCCGTTTGTGCAGGATTCCCTCAGACCGGGCTACCGCCGCCCCAGAGGGTTCCCCAATCTCCCGGAGACTCGATAGTATTGTTACAAATTGACTTTAATTGAAACAAACTATACAGTAAAAGAAACAACAAACAAAACCCTGACCTGCGGGATTCCGTGAAGTGCAGCGCCGTCAGTGCCGTCTCCCAGCTGCTCGCTGATCGCAGCCGGCTGATGTAAACAACGGGCCCGTGCCTGGCTGGAAAGCGAATCAAGCTGAAGACAGAACCGAACACCACTACTTACCACCGGAATCCACGCACCACCGATGCGTTTCAGCTACTCAATAGCCTTTCTCAAGGTGTATGTCGGGGGGCGACAGTTGCTTCTATTTAAAAGTTCGGCGGTAAAATTTCTGGTTTGTGATAGGTTGGGGACGTGAGTTCAATAAAGTTCAATTGGTTGGTCACAATCCCACATGAAACTTAGCTTCCAAATACAGATGACATTCTTTTCTTACATAGAATATAGAATACAGACAATATTGACATAAGATGGTTATGCTGTAAATATACTCTCTCGGCTGATCGGCAAATTCTATTAAGAATATTAAAACAATAAATAAAATAGATCGTTGATTCTGTTCATTCTAATTCTTCAGGGTGCAGTAAATAATGTGAACCATAAATACATACATCGCTTCTAATTGGTTACCACTTAAATTATACTGAATAGCAGACCTGCTAGAATACAGTGGTGTGCAAAATGACGTTGCTCCTAACAATGTGGATAATTAATGGTGTTCTAATAAACTCCTCGAAGTGCAGTAAAATAACAAATCATAGAATGCATTTCTTCTGGGTGACGTTGCTCCTAGTAACGTTGCCCCCAGCAACGTGTGGCTTATTAAATGAATAGTTAATTGCATTATAATACTTCGGGGTAATACACCCCTCAAAGTGGAGTGACTTAATGGATTAAATAATAAATACAAAGTGCAAGTGCATAGGTATTATCCTCCATAATAGAGAATAAAGTGCACAAGTGCTAATACGTCAAATGACGCTACTCCTAGTGATGTGTGACTGAAAAACATAGGATGAAATCTATATAAATCTAATTAAAACCGTAACATATATCTTTATTTTGCATGAGGATAGAATTTCATTATAGGCTCTTATACAAAGAACCCTATGTGAGTGCAATAGTCTATTGTATCCTGAAACGCTCATAACAATATTGCACCATTGGAGCGCTATTTCTGTTTCCTTTACATGACAACAACGTTGGAGACAACATCGGAGAGGACAGGACAGAGGTCCCATCAGGATCAGAAGAAAGAAGATACCAACCAACATTAAAGCCCTCTGATGAGCACAAAACCCAAGAGACAACTCTTGTGAGTAGAACTGTATTCATCGTGAGGATTTGTCTATTCACAAACACACCATGGAATAATTTACAAGCTGCCAAGCTGTGTGGTCTTTCCAGAGGCCTCCTGCCTCACTGACACCAGGTAAGATCCCAGGCTGTTTGCCTGACAGTCTTTTCACACACCCTTCCATGGTTCTTCAACAGTCAGCATGCAATAGGTCTGGTGGATAGTGTCTGCCCTACTCTCTCCTTCCACAACTCCAGGAACCCTTCATGGCTTTCCCACAAAACCGAATACACGAACCTGCAGTCTGTGTGAACCTCACAATGAACAACTCTTCCTTTGGCTTACAACACATAACATAACACATAACAGACCTATATGATAAAACCCTGGGACTTTTATAGCACCTCTATAACTACAAACAAAATGCAACGTTAAAGTGCTGTATACAATCAGTACCACAAAAATCTGTATGGAGACACTAGCTGATAATCAGCTATATGCTAAACTAGAACTGGTACTTCTAAGTGGAGATGATTAACCACAAGGGAAGATTCTTTCCAGAGGAGCCAAGATAAATAATTTATGTTTTGACAACTTTATATGTCTTGGACTAAGTGTTCCACTACCCCATGTCCCCAGCTGTAGCTGATCCCACCACCCGACCATGTAATTACATTAACCTTTCGACACGACAAGCTGTGATTTCCCTGTGAACTGCAATCAATAGTCCAGAGATGGCATCTACTTAATGGCATACACTTCATTTCAAGACATAATTAGCTCCTCGAATCCTGCAAGGTTTGTGTGTGCCCCTACCTCTTTCCCAAGGACTTGCAAAGACTTTCACTGCTCTATTATTCACAGAGCAGCAACCATCTTGTTTACAGAGTGATTATCTGTGTCCTAAGCGCTGCAGTAAATGACCCTTGCTAATTAAACAATGCTGTGTTATAACTGAGAAAGGCCCACATTCTAGATTGAAGATTTACTAAAGCTTCTAAAATGGAAAAGCAGCGGCGCTGTCTATATAACAGTGATTTCCATTTTAGCTCTTGTTTCCTAGATTGTACAATATAACTGTGAGCAAGGATCTGACTGATTGGCTACGTAAAACAATTGCTTGTCATTTATAAAAGTTTTATTGAATTCACACAGAGGACTTCAAAAACAAAAAACCATCCAACATTAGCCCCCTAAAAGATCTACTTTTTTTTTTTTTTACCTGTTTAACACAAATCTGTTTTCATTTTTCTTGGATGTGTATTTCTATTGGAGAAACCTATGCAGGGACAGTAAGCTCTAATTATAGATTGCATACATGATTGAAGAAAAATGAAAGAAAGGAAAATGATATCTGTTTGTACCTGTACATTACCTTGAGATGCTTTGTCTCACTGCTTTATTGTAGCACTATGTCTTGTGTTACATATTGACCATACACTGTCAGGCATGACCAACCAGCGCCTCTTAAACTACCAGTCCTAGCATGCTGTTCCAGATATGCTCTCTGCTTATGCGGTTAGAACATAATGGGAATTGTAGTTTCACAGCACAGGAAGAGCCAGGCCTGTTCTATGTGATGTTGGAAAATGTTTTAAAACAAATAAAGTTTGAAAGGATACAAAAACTCTTGCAAATCAGGGCAGTTTCTCAAGAAGGGGGACCTTTAGAAGGTGCAAATTAGGTTAGTGGCAGGAGTCACATTATGGACGTGTCTGGTATATATTAAGAATGAAGCAATTTCTTGCATGACACTCGCAGCTCTTAACACAAGCCTTCTATTTAGAAATGATGATAAAACTATCACAAAAGCAAGATAGCGGAGTGTTTCTTGATCCCCATTCGATCATTAGTGAGGTGGGAAGGATGCGGATTTCCATTCTTTGTCAGAATATCATTTTTTACAGAAAAGCTATATATGTTACTGCGCTATAGGGGCTTCTTTTTACCATTAAAGAGTGCATTTACAAACATGCAGTGATATCACTGACAAGATTCTTCTCCTGACACCACAATCTGGATTGTGCTCCAAAGCATGTCAAGTATATTCAGTAAGTGTAGGAGAGCGAAGCTTTGCCCTGAAATAATAGGGCTAACATTTCAATCTTCTTCTCTTCTGTAAATGTGTAGGGAGGTTAAATAGTAATCTGAAGCAGCAGCCATCACTGGAGTAGATGACCCAGTGAGCTGCTGAGGATGTAAATACAATATGTAAATACAGGAGATCTCAAGATCTCAAACCCCAACTATGTTGACTAAAATGCAAAGCAAGGTTTACAGGCAATCAATGAGGTCTTAGAACTCTTCCG
>WWET01000456.1:137412-151034 GCA_011038615.1 Limnodynastes dumerilii | reverse complement strand
ATTATATTATATTGTCTACAATATACCTACACATTGGGCTGTATCTAGACTCAAGTGCAAAGTCCATACATTCACAACCCTGCAGCTACAAACATAGGGACTTTGGTATCTTCTATTCCTCACAGAGAAGTTCAGTATACCCAGTACACAGTAGTTAAAGTAAATGTTTTAGTGCTGTAACTGAGGGCCAGATTTACTAGGCTGTGGAAAAGGAAAAGTGGGGATGTTGCACATAGCAACCAATCAGATTCTAGATGGCATTTATTTTCTAGTATGTAATAGGAAACTGAGAGCTAGAATCTCTTTGTTGCTATGGGCAACATCTCCACTTTTCCTTTACTGCTGTTTCGTAAATATAGCCCCAAATCTTTAATGTCATGTGACATCCACAGTGAATCACATATACACAGTGAATCGGCCCCAGGTGCTGGGGATATTGCATTGTGCACACACAAAACCCAACATTTGGGGCTATACTCGTAATTTCTCATGAGAAATCAGAAAAAACTAGTGTCAATTACTGAAAATGGATTTTCACTGCTTGTATACTATTTACTGGAAACAGAGGGGCAATGAATTTATATTTGATGCAATTGTAGTCGGCTGCAAGGCAGATGATGATTTCCTTGATTATTGTGTAGTATGCAGCCAGCCCATTACATTTTGTGACTGATCCAGAGTTTGGGAGTACAAAAGAAAACAGATGCAAGTGTGCAGCTCTGCTAAACCATTTTCTTATGTAAGGGGGCATATTTTAAACTCTTCATTTAGAGATTAAAGGCCAGACTTACTAAGTTGCGGAAAAGGAAAAATGGAGATGTTGCTCATAGCAACCAATCAGACTGACATTTTCTAGTATGTAATAGGAAAGTAAGAGCTAGAATCAGATTGGTTGCTATGGGCAACATCTCCACATTTCCTTTCTAACAGCATAATTATATGCACACTATGTGATAGTACTGTTAAAATCATAAACACTGTTGTTACATATTTTTAATCTACAACAAAATAGCAAAAAAATGTATAAATAGAAATATTTTGAAACTTAAAATAACCACTGGACTGTGCATTACTTATAATAATGAGGTGTACATAATAAGACATCAAATAAAAAATAAAAATGACATACATAGAATAGGATAGTGAGACGTGACAATGTATCGCAATGTCTGGGAAATAGTGAGTCCACCAATAGACATTTCACTACTCAAGGTAATGCCTTCCATTAAAATGACGCTATGGAATATTTATATTTTGTTTGCAACTTTTACTAATATCACATTTAAAATCGAAGGTTTACTGAAAAATCTCATAGCTTTAATACCAAGAAAAAAGTCTAACATTGCCTTAAGTGTAGTATAGCTGCCAAATTTAAATTTCATTTTAATTTTAGTTTAAACATTCTAAAAGCAATTTCATATAAGTATACATATCACATGAAGCATGAAGACAAAATATATACAGGAAGACAGGAAATGGTGCATATTAATTTGTATTAAAATATATGCAACGAAATGTATCTGATACAGTCCAAGTAAAGCAGAAATGTTCTGTCTACAAACAAAACACCAAACACCTGCGTCCAGCAAAGTGTATCAGATGTGCTTTTGCTTTATGCTGTGTACACATCCTGGACAGAGGACATTTGTATAATACACAGGATATTGGTGTTTATTTTATGCTCAGTAACATGTATTCTTACCATATGCAAATCGATGTGTTAGATTTGATTGTTTATGTGTGCAATGGAACTATGCAAAATGACTCATCCACTGACCAAACAGCAGACAAACAAATGTATGCTATTCAGAGAATGGTTATTCGAAACAGATTCATTTCTGGTGTTTCTAATACAAATATTATACAAATGCAAGTAAGCACTTTATTTTATAAGTAAATATAAGTATATATGCAAAATAAAGAAAACTGCATCCCCTTTTTACCTTCAAAAAAATGGATGACATTAATCTAGGCCCTTTGATGCCTACTGGGGCTATAATCACATGACTAGACCACACCTATCATAGTTACCTCATTTTTCAATAGATTCCCTATAATGCTTATTTTTTGCAGGGTTGCTGTTTCACTGGGATAGGTCATGACTTCAATTCTCGAGTCATTGTTCATGAGGTTTAATCCCACTCTTCCCACACATCATGGTAATATTCCACCTCTTATTTTCATACGCTGGATCGGGTTCTATGTGACTGACTGGACCCTAATTGTGTTGCTGTCTTTAGAAAGCTTCTAGCCCCTAGACTGAGAACCTGGCTACATATTTGATGGCCTGAGGAAGGCACCCAGACCTGGTCACCCCAGGTGACAGATTATCAAATAGAATAGAGAAAAAAGGGGGATGGTAAAAGAAAGAAGCGCACTTATACCGCCAGCAGCATAACCTAATTAACTGGAGATGTCTCAGATCTCCTATAACAGTAATAAATCTTTCCGTCTAGATTATCAAATAGATCTATGCTATTGCATCATGACTCATCCACCAGGGATTCTCCAATCATGGCTATACACTGGATCGTTTTATTGGAAATCCAACAATTAGCCCAGATAATCAAATGACTGCCATTTGTCGGCTGATGTCCCTGATCATCACACAGCATATATTGTATGGCCAGATGAAATTTAATATAAAAACCCTTCTGCTAGAATCCGGTAGAATTTGACACCTAAGCCATTCTAAAAATCCAACCACAATAAATAATAAGTACCGATCAACATAACGAGTTTATTATTACAGAAAACATTAAATCTACATTTACTTGTTTACCGGTAAATCAAAGAGAAGCCGAATCTTCTGATTTACTTAATATGTAATTCTCATACAGGTGCGGATTCACAGTTCACGTAGTTTTTGTCTTACGCACGTACCATTTCTGTACGTAGATTGCGTAAGCCCGCGCTACGTACAGAAATGGTATGTAGATAGTGTAAATAAGTTACTATGCATACGCAGTAGCTCAATTCTTAAAACAACGTATGTAACACGAAAACTACATAACTGTGACTCCCGACTCGCAGAAAAGCCATTGTCAAATGTAAAAACTATGTACAGTATATATATGAATACAATAAAAAGTAATACACAAAATAGACCCAGTTATATTATTATGTCCTATATTGATAACATAATCTTATCACTGGGTTTCATTTTATGCTATTTTGCAATGATAATGCTCCAGCAGTGATTTCATAACTTTTTGTATTGCGTTTAAACAGTACCTCCTCTATGGAGGTAAACCAGGGCCCATGCCTCAGGCCCCACCCGCTTCAGTTACAGATATGATGCTGCTGGAGAGCAGTAGCAAGAGAGCATGCCCAGAACCTGGCCGACCCCTGCTGCTCCTACCCCCCAGCAGCATCATTTACAAAACACAGCATGCTATTAATGTAGCAAGCGCAGAGTGACCACCAACCTGCCCATGTGCCGAATGGAGGAAGAAGGGTGACCCCGAGGAGGCTTTGCCCCAGGCCCCTCCACTGTTAAGGGTGGCCCTGCATTTGAATAATAAAATACTAATACTATGGTCAGAAATAAGTCATGTATTGTCAGCTCCCTGGATTTAGAGATGACCAGTGGCTGGTGCAAAAATTTTGACGTAACTGTACTCGTTTTCATCCGCATTCAGTTCTGGATTGCATGCAATCGCATGGGCAGGCCCTTTCAGTACAAGACATTGACTATGTACCTCCACCCCTTTCCTCCCATGGCACACCTTTCAGAATGCAAGCAGACATAGCTCGAGCCACCTATTGAGACTGAATCACCTGTGATCACGCGCATGTATATGCTGAGCTACGCCTCTGGATCGACCCCCGTATATGGATATTTATTCTTCTTTTATTTTAAATGTTGCAGCACCTATCTTTTCTTAAACTTGTTTATGCTTTACATGTACATTTACAGAACTAATTTTAATAGTGTTAAATTTAACAATTTAGTTTCTTTTATAAATTTATTTTTTAATTGCATTTTACTCATCTTTCAACTGATTGAATTTTTATTAAATCACCCTTAAATTTGGATATGAAACAATTGATCTAACTTCAATACTCTATGAACACAGCATTATTTTCTTTGCACTAATCTCTTGATAGGGGACATGTAAAATCTTAATTAAGGCAAATGTATATAAAAAGACAGAAAGATATAGTAATGCTTGTGTCTTGCAATTCCCTTGAATAGTGATTGAGTTGAGTCAGCCTCAAATTATAAAAACATATGTAGTAGTTTTTTGTTGTTTTTTAATAACATTATAATAAAGCCCCCCCAGTCAATAACTCTTGTGAAAACCATGTCCTTAGTGGTCTGTTTACTGCCAATGTCACCACCATATAAGGGATTATCTATTCATGTTGGAAATCCATGATGGCCTTTAGACCGACCAATGTCCCGTACACGGGAGGTCTAAGGAAACAACTCCCTTTCCTCTTGTAGAAGAGATGGTAAAGATGGGATCTTGTATTAACTTGGCAAGCATATTACTGTTTTTGTCTTCTTCCTATAAGAGATTGTCAGGACTGCTGTCTTTACAAGTCAGATTGTGTCTCTCAATCCCCTGAAAGGATTCCATTAATTCTTCTAATCATAAAAGAAGCCCAGCCAGAGTTTTAACCACTTGTCCCTTTGTGTTCATGCAGCCAAAATCCTCAAGGCGTTATTAAGTCTGGCTAGTGCTGGTGCAAGGATTTATTTATTTTTTCTTTTTGTTATTTTTCTCTCTTTAAGAAAAGGATTTTGGCAGATAGCGACACAGCTGTGGTATGACGTACTTACAGGACGATTAACTTTTTCAGTGCCGGAGATGGGGGCTTCCACCTCCACTGTTTAAGCCATGCAATATTCCAGCTCGCTAAAGTAATCATGACATTAAAATAATAGAGTCAACAACAGAAAAAAAAAAATGAGACTTTTAGGATGTCTCATTGTAATTTATGCCCGGTCTGCACATTTAATGGCTAATTCAGCCTTGCAGTTAATGAGGGCTTTGTTGAACTGAAGAAAAACTGTATACTAAAATATTTTATGTGCAAGTTGAAAATAATGAATAGTCTCATTATCTTTTACCTTGACCACAGTAACCCTTTAT
Organism: Limnodynastes dumerilii; assembly: GCA_011038615.1. Classification (NCBI taxonomy): domain Eukaryota; kingdom Metazoa; phylum Chordata; class Amphibia; order Anura; family Limnodynastidae; genus Limnodynastes; species Limnodynastes dumerilii. The sequence goes on along the minus strand of WWET01000456.1, from coordinate 145,932 downwards.
TTTCCACTCTGTCCAGCAATACAATTCGTTATAACCCATGTGATTGTTGTTATTAGACTTAGGACCGGATTCAGAGATGCGTTTTTCCCAAAGTACGCAATTATACGCACGCACGTAGCAAGCCAACACCCACCAACTCCCAGGACACTCCCCTCTCACGGCCGTGCATTCAAAGACTTACACCTCCATAGACCACCTCTAACTTTCCGTGTGTACCTACGTGCGTATATGTATGCCGTGTGATTCAATCTAACTGTGCCCTCAAAGGCTCATGCCTCCCGTACGTATGTCCCCAAGTGCGATTCACATGTCCGTGCCTAAAGCACATATGTGCGTATATTCTATGTAACTTATGTAAATAAAGTTACTACGCATGCGCAGTTAAAAGGTACCTAAAAATACGCACGCAACTCCACGTGAAAACGGATCTGTGAATACGGCCCTTATTATTTTATTAACCATTATACCTGTGCATTGGTTGACAAATTATACAGTTAATAAATTAAACTTTCACATTCCCAATATAATACATTGCTTTTCTCCTTCAATGTTCATTTCTTTCATTCGTCTGATCTTGTCTTATTCCTAACCCCACTGTCACATTCGCTAATTCACAGGCAAAACATTTTTGTGTTTGGGATTTGGAAGCCTGTGACTCGCACAAATCAATATTTCTGTCAAAATCAGAAGACAGATCTGCTAATGCCTCCTGACGCACCGTACAAACCATGTGACATCTCACTCAGACCTTACACTCAGACTGGTGGATAGTTCCAGGTACTCACCAATCAATATGGAAGCTACTACTAATCTGGTTAATGCAGATCACCATCAAACAAACAATGGACCCTTGGAAGGACCATATCCAGTAACTGGGCAGCCACGTATTGCATGGATAATGATAGGTCAGCAGAGATGCTACCTGCCCACTCCTATACATGGAACCAGCAGGGAATAAAGGTTTGCACCTAGTGTTTGGCAAGTGTTTCAGGCAAGAACTACCTTGGTAACTGATGACATAGGCTGAATTCTAACACCTAATGTCCCCCATTGTCCAAGCTGAAATGGGCATACCTTAGTATTACAATGCACCGTATATTGGATCCAGACTTCAAGGGTGTCTGAAAACATAAGGTTGGCCCTGACAATCAGACGCTCTTTCATGCAATAAAGTGGTTAGCGTTGCACTTGCATGGATATCGCAGCCCTACAAGTGTAGATCCCTATGCCTCCATTACTCAGAAATACGATCGCATTAATAGGATCTTAGGATCTGTCCACAGTAAATATCATTGGGCCTGATTCACAGTTAAGAATGTGGGTGCTTTTAGGTGCGTATATTTTAGAAGGGATATACTGTGCATGCGTAGTAACTTTTATACCCTATTTACGTTGGACTTGGGAACGCAAATACCGTGATTCCACAGCACGCACCTAAAGTCGCTAGGTTCGTAGTAACTTATGCAGGAAGGGGCGTACCACCAATAATTAAGAAGATTGGGTGGAGGGAGGCATTTATACGCACACAAATGCGAAACTACAGTTCAGGGAGCCCTATGGCACTCGTAAGTCTCTTAAGAAGCTGAAAACCGGGGGCGTGCCGAGGGCGTTGCCTTGCTACTACTATCCTAACGCGTTCTTAAGTGTGAATCAGGTCCTTAATGTGGATAAACTTTATAATGTGGAGACAGACAAAAATATTTTTTTTATAGCAATATACATGTGATATAGGAGCATGTTTATGTTAGATTGATGTTTTATAACCTCTATGATATTCCGTTGTCAGTCTTGGAGCATTGATATTTACAAAAGTTACCTTTCCCGTTTTTTCTCTAGAGATGTAACAATCTTTAGGATTGCACTCTCCTGTGCAGGTGCAGAGGCTGTTTGAAGAACAGGAATCCTGTAGTAAGTGGTTTAGCAGAAGTAGCTAGTTGCAGGGGGATAACAGTTTATTTTAATGTTAGTTTTAAGGTTAGGGTGCTGTTAGGGGAGGGTAAGGCTGCAATGAGGGGGGTGGTTAGGCTTAGCATATTGAGGGGCATGGTAAGGGTTAGGCTACAATGAGGGCAGGGCCATAACTAGGGGTGTGTGATAGGGGCAGGCGCCCAGGGCGCAAAGCTTGAGGGGGCACCAGTAAGTTGATATGTAAGGTTAAATTGGCTTGGAATTCAGGGTCAGGGGGCACTATTTTTCCTTTTTTTCCCTGGCACCAAAATATCAAATATAACAGTTAGGGGAGTTAGGGCAGTTAAGCTGCTGCTCTTCTCTCTTTCTTTCTCTCTCTCTCCTTCCTAAATAGACAAAGGTGATAGGGGCAGGCGCCCAGAAAGCAAAGCTTGAGGGGGCACCAGTAAGTTGATATGTAAGGTTAAATTGGCTTGGAATTCAGGGTCAGGGGGCACCATTTTTCCTTTTTTCCCCTGGCACCAAAATTTCTAGTTACAGCTCTGAATGAGGGTGTCAGTTAAGGTTAGGTTGCAGTGAGGGGTGCGGTTAAGGTTAGGCTGAAAAAAGGGAACAGTTAGGGGAGTTAGGGCAGTTAAGCTGCTGCTCTTCTCTCTTTATTTCTCTCTCTCTCCTTCCTAAATAGACAAAGTCTATGTCATAAAGTATTCATAGGTATAAATGTAACAGGGAAGGGATAAAGGATGTGGGTAAAGCACTTCTATGGAGTTTATTAAATCTTTTGATTTCTTCTTGTCACTGAATCTGAGTAACTGTGAAAATAAATGAAATGAAGGAGAAGAAATGTAGGTCATAGCTGAAACAAGCCCTCAGAAAACATGTTCTATGATTCAGCTCTGCGCACAGTGCACTGTAGGAGGATCTCCTGACATTCACTCTCACAATATGAACCACACAACAACTGTTATCGACTATCATTTCTAGCTGTTCTCTTCTAATAGCCTCAAAATGCAATAACAGAGAAAAAATATGTTTAGTCGACACGTTAAGGGGAATGATGCTGAAAATGTATTTGTTTAGTGTAAAGGCTAGTTTCTACAAAACCTTGATTTAGATCCCTAGACCGTTTATAGAATCCTCTACAGATCTTTTCACTAGGGATGGCTTTTATTTTATTAGAAAGTTAAGTGATGCTTCTCATGGAGGAAAATTAATTAATAGATTTTTTGGATTTGTGTACAGAAATATCTATCAGTCTATGCTAATTGGCCATTATCACCCATCATATTTTTCAGGTCTACTTAAAGTCATAGGGCGAGAGGGTGGAGAAGTTGCCCATAGCAACCAATCAGATTCTAGCTGACATTCTCTAGTATGTAATAGAAAAGTGAGAGTTAGAATCTGATTGGTTGCTATGGGCAACATCTCCACTTTTCCAAACCCAGCGCTTAGTAAATCTGGCCCATAGGGGCTGATATAGAGGCATGTGCATGTCTTTTCAGACTGCAACACATGTGCAGTAAATGTGGGCTGAGTTCAGTCCAAAGGCACACACCACCACACCTCTGGATGTAGAGGGGGAAGTTCACCGGTTTAGGTCGTATAGCAAGGAGGCGGGGCTTGAGTCTGGATGGGGTGTGGCTGTTATATGCTGGCAGATTAAAGCATCTCTCTGTTCTGTAGCCATCCCACCTCTATATCAACAATAGTTACTCCACTGTCTGGATGTCCATACAAGTACATAGCAACTAAGGTCAATGACAAGACCAAATACGTTGTGCAAGTGCAAGGTAGCACATATATACTGAAAATGGATATTATTGCAATAAAACAATATCAAAGAATTAATTTAGTTAAAAAAAATATATAAAAATATATATAAAAAGTTATTTTTTATTACTGTATATATAAAGCATTTTACAGCTGCACAATGCTCCAGCAGAGATTTCATAACTTTAGTATTGCTTTTGAATGATACATTTGTAATGGAATGGTGTTAAATAGGTTGCGGAGTATCAGCTTCATGGATTTAGACATGACCTGTGGCTGGTACAAATGTTTTGATGTAAACAGCGCTTATATCCATCTGTGTTCGCTCTCTGGGTCTGAAGCACTTGTTTGGACACGCCCTTATTGTACATTAACTACATGCCTCATCCTCTTCTCTCCCACGACACATCTTTCAGAGCCGACGCAGCTTAAGTTGCGTTCAGTTCTGAATCAACCGAGTGTACACTCATTTTTCTAAATGACCATTTCATACCATGCATTTGTGAAGTGGCTTCCAAATCTACCAAAGAATGAAGTCTCCATGCTGAATGGTATTTATCCTACTCTAACCCTAACCCTAGTCCTTACCCTAACCCTCCCCTTCTATTACCCTAACCCTCTCCTCCCAGGAGCCTGACCCTAAGACTCCCCTCCCCGCAGCCTAACCCTAAGACTCCCCTCCCCGCAGCCTAACCCTAAGAGTCCCCGCTATGATGGCTGTCTTTCCAAAGTAAAGACATACGAGAGTTCCTTTAGTGTTAGGGGGAGGGTTAGAGTCAGGCTGTGGGGAAGGGTGGGTTAGGGTTAGGGTAAGAGTAAGGATTAGTGAAAGGGCTGGGGATACTTACCATTCAGAGCACTGTGTTTGGTGCTCTGGGAATCCATGCATGCAAATGGTTTCTGAGCACGTGCAAGCTGAGATACACTGCATAGGGTGCTGTATGCTCACCTCTGGGGATATAAGGAGATAGCTCCTCCCCTGCTCGGTTAGCTCCTGCTCCAATGACAGATCTGTAACATTATGAACCACAACAATCCTAACCAGAAAAGAGCACCGGAAAAGTGATCAAATTCATAAATGTTCCCAACAGTTCCCAACAAAGGACTGGATACAGAGTACCAATCGCAGCAACATCATGGATCCAATGCTGGACTTCCATGTGAGTGATGCTAGGCCATTCCCCCTGCACATATGGACTTACAATTTCTGATCCCTTAATATTAACACACTGTCCTCACGTAAAACAGGGACAGCTTGGCTATCTGGATACAGCGGAGGGTGTTTTGCATGCTCTCACTGTACAATTTAAATACTTCTTCATACCATGGTCCCATCACAGTATCACAAACACTCCCAACACGGAGCATCCAGATGTAGGGCGTACACATAGGTACACATCTATTTCTTTCTTCTAAGGTCTTCCCTTCCCCTGTAGTAGGACTGTCGAGGCCCGAAAAAGGGACGGGGCTTCGCCCCTTTTGAGGTCCGCGAATCGGGACAGTCCTGTCTCAGGTAAGGCGGGAGGGGGGGGGCAAGTACAAATCCTGCACAAGGGCCCCCTCCTTTCTTAAAACGCCCCTGGGCATACACATGCGCGGTTGAAAAAACTGTTGGTTTTATTCTCTATGACAACTAAAGATTTTCTTTTTTTAAATATAGTACTAAGAAAAACAATATTATGTATTTTAGAAAATAAACAATTAATCTCACTAAATAATGTATTTGGAAGTTGGGAAAAAGTAACGAATCAATCCCTTGTGTGTATTACAGTGTTCTCTTTTTTTGGGTGAATTGTAGCTGACTTGGTTTCTGTGGCTCATTTACAGTGTCTGTTCTCAATTTATTATTAAATAAGTTTTAATGTTTATTATATTATACCAAATATATTTTATTTTATGTTATTTTATATTGCCATTATACATATTACAGTATGATATATAAATGAGAGCAGGTGCATATCACATGCTCTGGAAAGTTTCCTTCCTCTGTGGTTTGGACTGTTTTATAAGAATTAATTGCGCTATACAATCTGAGAGGACAAAATGTTCACATGTATTATACTTTTATTTTGTTTATACACAAAAAACTTTAATAAATATTAGTAGAATGTTGGACAAAATGAATGTAATTGTGCCCTTCTCCATGTTATATATTTATTTCTCATCTATACCATAACATTTTTGGTTAATTTTGAGAATTGGCAGAGCTAGTAATATGTGTTAACTAAACTTAATAAATAACCTCACAAAAAAGTAGAAAGATAGAAACGTACATCTACATTTGTTAAATAAATAACAATTTACAAAACAATTTGAATTGCTCTATTTTCCCGCTTCTCACTCTTTTTTGGTGTCTACCAGTTGGGCAATCAAGTACCACCTGTACCACCTACCAAACCAATCTATCCTCATTACTGCTTGATTCCTTTCATAACCAACCTGCATCTATTCCACCATCCTTGCTATGGTCCTGGATGTGGTTGGCCAGTATGATGGTCTTTTTCCTGAAAAAACATTGGGCTGGATCCAAACTTATGTAAGTGCTTGAAATTAGTTACTCCTGGGCTAAACCATGTTGATTGCAGGGGAGACATATTTCATCTGTTGCAAACAGTATTAGAGTTGAGAGGTGATGTTTCCTATCCCAAGTCTAAATAACAGTGTGATAGTAAAGCTGGTCAGTATCTGTGTGCAGTAAGCAATTCAAAGATATATCCCTGTATGCAAAGAATACAATTAATTTGACTCCCCCCTGCAATCAACATGGTTTAGCCCAGGAGTAACTAATTTCAAGCACTTACTTAAGTCTGGATCCAGCCCATTGTACAGCAGCTGAATTGCCGTCAGTCTGCATTTGAGAAAATGACAGTGATGTGACTACTGAAATCGCGAATAGTCATTTGTGGACAGGTAACCACCCCTAAATCCTTTTTCTAACCCTAACTCCCCTGTTTCCCGCAACCTAATCCTAATACCACTTCTTCAGCCCTAACCCTCCATGTCCCATAGTCTAACCCTAACTGTCCATGCCCTGCAGCCTAACCCTAACTCTCCATTCCCTGCAGCCTACCCCTTAGTCTCCTCATTCCCTGCAGCCTGACCCTAACTCTCCATTCCCTGCAGCCTACCCCTAACTCTCCATTCCCTGCAGCCTACCCCTAACTCTCCATTCCCTGCAGTCTAACCCTAACTCTCCATTCCCTGCAGCCTGACCCTAACTCTCCATTCCCTGCAGCCTACACCTAACTCTCCATTCCCTGCAGCCTGACCCTAACTCTCCATTCCTTGCAGCCTACCCCTAACTCTCCATTCCCTGCAGCCTAACCCTAGACATTATAACCCGCCGCAACCACCACAGCCTATAGCTATTGCGTATGGGGAAATAGGGTCCCATTCTCATAGCAATTTTCTATTGGTTTTTAAACAATAATAATACCGCAAAAGGGCCTGCTATCAGCACATCAATTTCTTATCTCGTTCACATATCTTCTCACACCCCCCTCTTGTGTAGTTTTATATTTGTAACATTGGGCCATATTCACACCTACGAGTGAGTTAGGTGCACACAGATCCGCACCTAACTCACCCGTTCTGCACCTAACCCGCACACCGTTGTTAGGTACGTTATGGCACTTATGAGAGCCATAGGGCTGCCTTATATTACCGTGCGTAGTTTCCTTCTTAAGAAGGAAATTCCGCACAGACCTTTCCTCTCCCCGCCTCCCCCTCCCTCCCCGGCTATTCAAAATCCCTCCCCCTCCCACTTCTACCTAAACACTCCCCAAGGCGGCTTAGGGACGCTTCTTTCTAACTAAACTACTAACTGGTACGTAGATTGCGTATATGACCTGCTACGCATGCGCAGTAGGTCATATCGGGAAACTCTGCACCTAAGAAGCAGAAGCTTCTTAGGTGTGAATATGGTGCATTATCATGAAGATACATACACTCTGCCTATATATACTTATTATATATTATTATAATTATTTTTTGCTCCATTGTTTTCATATGCTATTCAGCCCCCAAACATAATTTATATAAAGACCCCACTGCTATCTGGAATCACTCATGGCTAAAATGCAAATACTTCTGCATGCTGTAACTCCATCAAACATGGCCCTGTTGCAGCATTGGTACATATACTACTGGTTGAGACCCCCTGCCCTATTGGAAGAGACTTGTTTTAATTATGGTCTTCTGTGTTGTTGCAGGTGCTGTGAGGTTTGATCTCATGTCTATCCTGTTCACATAATCAAAGTAACACACACAAATAACAACAGGTCAAGTGAGCCCTCCAGATCCAAGATGGCCGCTTCAATCATCACCTGGTAGTTTAAGGCTGAGGGGCAGATATCCAAATATTTTTGACAAAGCCAAACTGAATATTTATCTCTTTCATGGTTTAGGGATCCCTTTCATTCCTCCCCCATTAAGTTGTGGAAACATCTGGTTCAGTCTTTGAGAGGCATATTTTACAGCTTCCCCATCAGGATTAAATTACAGCCACTGAAACATTAATGGGTGCCATATTGTAGCGATAGATTCTATCTGCACTCTTTTATGCCTATGAACTCAATATGACAATTGGAGCTGTTTAAGGCTGCAATATTACTAGCACATTTGAACCGGATTCAATGCGCACATTCAATTGCTTTTATGTACGTACATATCTCTTAAAAATATGGAGCATGGTCATTTGTTATCAAAAACTAAAATAGCAAAGCAAAATTCTTTCTAGAACATTTGCCATTTTGTAGTTTATTTATTTATATTTTTCTTCTCTTTGTCAAAAAGTTGAAATGAAATGATTATGTGCAAAAAAATAAAAAAAAATAAAAATTA